>JAWLRI010000202.1:491275-503715 GCA_034781795.1 Crypturellus tataupa | reverse complement strand
AATAGCGAGCCTTGGCTTTTGTCTCTCGCTTGCACCTGTATCCTGTTGACCTAGTTTTGCCAGCGTTGTACCCTACATTTTTTACCACTTTTTTTCGATACATACATGATTTATATTTTTTTCAAGTCAATATGCAAAAAAATTTTGATTCATGAACTGTAGCAAGAATATAAGGTAATCTACCATAGAAAGGAATAATATTGTCATTTAGACCTTCAGTCATGAAACAATAAGCTTAATTCTGCACAGTCTTAATTTAAATGTCAATCCATTTACTCTAAAACGTTTTCATAGGAAAAAAAATGAGAATAGCACTGGTCCCATTACACTCCTACACATTTCAATAAGGATAGTTTAATAGTGTCTGGAATAATACTAATTTTTATGATTGTTAAAAATCAAAGAAAGAATATGGCTTCTTGATATCTGAAGTCTCCATTTATTTTGGTCAAAAAAGGTAAAATGCTAAGGAAGAATTTTTTCCCCTCAAGTCATTTTCAGAGAAGCAAGGGAAATTATACTTGTCTCACTGAATAGCAGTAAGCAGTCCCATTGAAAAATGTTAATTTGAAGCAACTCACAGTGAAGGTTATGTTCTCTAATTGTTAGCATACATGCATAGATACATTCAGCCTTATTCTCCTGGCATAATAAAACTATTTTTAGTTAATAAGATCCAACATGAGTTCTCTAAGTAAATTTATAATTTGCTTGACTTATTTATAGGCCAAGCCCATCTCCAGTCATGGCTTGACACTTTAAAATTGTCTTCTAAAAAATTTTCCCCTCATTAAAATATTCCTACTTGAAACATGAAGGCAAGCTAAAGCTATTGATATAATATTCATAACTAAAAAAAAAAATCTAAAGCTATAGTATGTATTGTGTAAGTACAAACATTTTTAGAGCAAAAGAACTATTAGAGTGTGAGTCATTTAGGTTTATGCACATAGCTGTTGTCAAAGACTTTCTCTGAGTTCTTAGCATTTAACAACATCATGAAGTAACATGGATTAACACAGGAACATTTCTGGTACAAAGCTGTAGTTTAGCTATCTAAATCCTCAAAACTCATTTCCATCCCAGAAATTCCTAAGTTTCTTACAGTAAACTGAGCACCCCAATGTCTGATGTTGAGCATATGCAAAATTGCTTATCATACATTTTGTGCCTAAATTTGAGTGCGAGTTTCCTTTCTGTCTCATTTACCTTCAGTAAATGTGCTGTCTGTGTCTCTACTTTCCCTAACCTTTAGGAGATAACAGGGGAGGAAGTTTCTGCTCAGTCATTGCTTCTAGATGTGGGAGTTCTGCTCAAAGCCTCTGCTTTTGCTTGACCTAGAAGAGGGACAGAGAGCCTCAGGGATCCTGCCCTTTGACACTACTATTCTCTACCAGGTTTTCCTCAATCTCTTTTACTGGACTTGCTGTGGGAAAGAGTAAATATTTTTTCACATTACCTCTGTGCTAGGGAGCAGCAGTGTGAGGGATGTGCTCCTTCCCTAGCTCAAGCTGACTTCTTACATGTAACCCTATTCAGCTGTTAACTATCACATTATCTGATCCAGGTAGTTGCCTCCCTGACTATGAGTCAATTGGCTTATCCCATAAATATATGGACAGCCCAAGAGCACATTCAGCTCTCCTTGCATGGCAGTGGGCTGCATGCTGGGATCTCCCCTTGAGCAGGGCTGTCTCTCAAGGATACTCCTTGGGGCTGAGAGATCCTTCCCACTACCGATTTGTGCCAAGTGACTATAGCGCTCTCTCTCTTTCTGAACTTGTAAACTTTACTTTGTAACTGTGCACAAATCCCTTAGACATAAACCATTGACCAGGTCTGTGACTAGGACTGGATCCAGCTGCACCCAGACTCCTCTCAGAAGGAGTTTGGAAGCAAGGGAGCGCAGTCTGAACCTCGTGACTCAACGGGAGGGTGTCCTTGGTAATTTTGTGTGTATCTTGAACATCATGCAGTAACTAATAAGTGACCTTGCCATGAATGTCATGAAACAATTGTCATTATCAATAAAACCTATTTCTATTTGTTTCCCACCAGTGAAGTGCATTGTGTCATGCACCCCCACCACCACTTGTTCCATGACAAGCAGTAAAGCACAGAATCAGGTACTGGTGGTTCGTACATCAACAAGCAGCACAGTTCAGCAACAGCAGAAGAACACAACAGATGAGGTTTCCTACGTCCATATGAGTTCTGAAAAGATTACAATCATATCATAATACCTGATCAGGGTAGAAATAATAAATTGTATGTAGAATTTGCCGGCAGATAGATTTCTACAGTTGTGAATCAGAAGAGAGTGATCAGAGATTAAGGATATTTCTCCTCTGTGTGCATACACTGTCTAATGGAGAAGCTGAGATATAACAAAAATACTTTGGAAATTTTGGCGTTGTTCACAATTTTCATAAATAATATGTTCATTTATTATTGATTTTCATAAACCAATGGAGTATTTTTTATATTGATGTTTACAGGGATGTGCTTGTGACAAGTAGACATGAAAAGTATTTTGGGTAATTGTCCAGTGATGATCATTAAATTTTAAAATAATCTGGAGACAGTTAAATTTTTCCCTTGGCACATCAGTCAGAAGAGTTGAACAGACGTATTTACTTATTTTATAGTAACAAAAATTATATTTCCCTCTGGTAGGCAGGAATTTTATGTGACACATATCTTCTGAGAAGATATTTGTTTTATTCATATCTCTCTTTATCGGGTATTCAGTAGTCTAAACACATGGATCATGTTGTTACTCAAGAAAAATGGAACCAATGCACATGATATTGGAATAATTTACTTATATTTCAGAAAACCACAGAGTGTATGAGTGATAGCATTTTCAAAAAAAAAAAAAAAGACTTTGCTGGTTACACAACTTGGCACTTGACAAGATAAAAAAGAAAAAAAGAAGAAGCAAACTCAAAGGTTTATAGGATAAATCATGATAAAATGTCAGAAATTACTAGAAAATACTGTTATGACACAGTGATTTAGTTGTTATGAATAGGACCATCAGGAAAGATGACAGATAAAAGACCCTGTGGAAAACTTTCTGACACATCTTTACTGAGCACAAAGGAAACACTTGCTGGAACTTTGAGAAACGGTGACAGAGAGATGCCCACAGTATAGTCCTTACATGTGCCGACTTTAATCTTGGAAGCACATCCTGTCAGCTTTTAAAACAAAAACAGAATATAATCAAGGCTTCTGGAAATTCAAGTGAAATGTTTTGTTTCAGCAAGAATGCCAAAGTTTGAATTCATTTCTTCTAATAATTTCTGAGGAATATTTAACTTATTGATATTTTGTTTGTTGCAACCATCGTGACAAGCATTACCCCAGCCTAGCTGCTGTCTACATACTGAAGTCTTTAGTTCAAGTTAAATGATACTTTTAGATAAAGGAATCTGTTCCTTTCTGATCATTCTGTCTAGCCCACTAGAGAATGTATGATGAAGTTACTGTAGCGTGGAGAAAAAAAAGAGTTCTCTTACCCTTGCCACAGGGTAAGAGTGGTAAGAGTGCTGTGAATAGAACTTTGATACATGGTAAAATAGCTTGCTCAGATCTCTGTTGTTTGAAAGAAGGCTTAAAATCCACATCACCACCTTCTTGCCAATTTATTTCTGCAGCAGAGGTATTCTCCATCCTCTTGTTAAAATCATTTTATTGTACAGAAAAATTAAAGGCCCTCTGATCTACACAGAAAACATACAGCTGTGCAGTGTAGGGCTTGGGGCATTTATCTGCACAATTTTCTGCTTTTGTGAATGTTAATATGACATTAGAAACAATCCTTGGGGTTAAGAAGTCATTCTGCTTACCATCAGGTTTTTCTTTCTTGGGTGTCTTTTTTTTTCTTATGTACTATTTCCTCTTTTTTACATGAACAAATGGAAAAGACAAGAATAGATATTATTTTTTTGATTTAACCAAAAAGCAATTTTAATGATTTTTTATGATTTTTTTTTGTTAATTTGTATGATACTAACAAAATTTAGAATCTGTTTTTTATCTAAAAATACAAAACATGACTACTGGCAAGCCAAGTAAATTTTAGTGTCGATAAAGCTAAAGTCACAATTTTTCCATTGACTCAGGGACCTTTCTAAATGTGAAAACTAATCTCAACTATCATACATTCTGAACTAAAGACTGTTCCCAACCCTCTTTGTTGTGAACATAGCCTTGAAAGTGTCAGTTGATTGTCATAGATGTAAGTTATGTTCCTTAAAGCGTTATCCATAAATGTTATGTCCCTGGCTGTTGCTGCATTGGATGAATCTATTTTCTAAGGAGGAATAGACATGTTTCCTGCCCAACAAGTCTAGCACAATAACATATATGCCATAACATTTATACCTCCTGCAATATGCGTCTTTCTTTTCTAACACGTTTCAACACAACAAGTAAGTGCTTGACTATGAGTAGGTCTGTCACATCATTCCCTATATAGATTTCTTTAGCAATCTGGTGCTTTCTAGATGACAAACCATTTGTTTACAAAACATATAGGAGTGATCTAATGCTACTTTTAGCACATAAGGATTTTTTTTTTTACAGTATGCTATCTTAAATATATTCTTCTACCCTTGATAATATTTACTCTAAATCCAGAACCCAAAGTTGGCAAGAGAATATACCATATGAAAGTTTGTTATTATTATCTTTGCAATACAATTGAACCCCAGATGTAAGAATTCACTCATGAAGTGGTAACACATGCCAATATACAAATTAAATGGAAATGAATATTTTCACTTTTGGGTGAGACTGTTTAACTTTCTGAATCATAGCCTAACAAAATGCAATAGCTTCAGGGAATGGAAAATATCATACACTAAAGTAACAATAGAGCAGTGAAACTACAGCAATGAGATTTTTAGGGAATATTTTATGAAAAAAAAAAAAAAATCCAGCCTAAAACTTTTGGTTTTATTCTACAAGAGAATGGTGGTCCTATCAAAAATAACACTTACTGGTCTCTTCTTAAGATAGAATACCAAAGCTAAAATGCCCTTAAGACTGAAACCTGTCAACTACAATTGATTTAATGGGAACACAAACAAAAAAGGATGTTACATTTATATCATTTCTGCAACTGACTGTCTCCTGAGAAAGTAGAACAGTCTAAGTTGATATATATTTTAAATATCCTTTACCCAGGAGATTTTAAACTTTCTAAATGAAAATATCAAGGGCTATAGAGAGACATTTCAGAAGACATAACATTTGGTACTGTAACTGAAAGCAAGAAAATGTCTCTTATGTGAATACTGGCCTCAGAAAAAGCAAAGTTTTTTTCCCTAGTTTTCAAAATTTGATATGCATTTTTAAGCATACTCCATTGATATAATAATCATCCTCAAGTTAATAGTTGTCAGCTTATAAATGCGAAATGCACTACAGTTAGTTGAAAAGTGTGGATTGTTTTATTTAGAATAAGGGATCAAAACTTAAACAAAATTGAGTTCTCAATGTTAACTCCACCTACCTAGTAGCACAGCAAAATTGATTTTTAGAACACTCAGGGAGTTTTGTTTGTTTACTTGATTTTGGGTTTTGTTTGTTTTTAATGTTTCTGGTAGTTGTTTTAGCATAGGGGTTAAGGGTGAGCAGGAATGCTGGGTTAGAGACATCCTGAAGTCCCTTCCAACCTGAATTATTCTATAATTCTCTGATTTTAAGCTCACACACAAATCTTCTGTATAGCATACTTAGATTTCTGAGATATAATTGATGATTAGAAATGTCTCCTTTAAGATGGAAATGACACTGAGAAACATCTCCATTGTATGTGGGAATATGGATTGCTGTGAGTGAAAATGGCTGATATTTTCTATTAATTGAATTAAATAAGTTATGGTTACTGCCTATCTATCTTGTCATGAAAGTTTCAAAATGATATGGCATTCAGATCCCTTGTTCAAAACTATATAAATCAGTTTTGAAGTGAACTGCCAGCAAAAAAAAATAAAAAAAAAAAATCAAAAATGCTCTAAAGCCTTGTAAAGATCTCTCTCTTTTTTTTTTTTTTTTTTTTTTTTTTTTTTGATTATACATTTCTAGTGGGAATACATGTTAGACTTTAAGTGTTCATGTTATGAAATCTTGCTTGATATATATTCATAGATCACAAGTATAAAATACTTCTCTGAAGTGATGTCAGTGACACAAAGTATTTTACCTTTTCATCTCAAGCAAAGGTTTTAGTTTTTAAATTCCAGGATCATATGAAATTCCTAGCGAAGGAAGATATGGCCAGGCAAATATTAAGAATTCTGAAATTTAAAAATGCAAAATATTAATCACCCTTGAATATTAATTGCCTAGGAAAAGAAGGTCTTTTCTGGCAAAACTCAATTTAAAAGGTCATCAACTTGACTGCTATGTTTATTATATAATAAAGTTACTCTTATATGAGACTATAATGTTAGGTAAACACTGCAATTCTTTTTTTTGACCCAGATTTTTTAATTTTCAAAATAAGAGATTCATGGGGAAAAAAGAGCATATTCTAAGAATGTGCTTCTATACTTCAAGCTTCTATATTTTAAGTACGTAAAACTGAAGATCATTTGCAGTTACTTAGTTATATAAATATTTTATAAACCCATACACAAAGATTTTTTAAATGTACTAACAGGCATTAGCATATACTCTTTAAATGCATAGCATTATGCTAGTTTAAATGTTCATTCATCATCTTGGCAACACTTTAATGTGAGAATAGAGTGTCAAAACCTTACCCAATAGATGACCATTTTTCAAAAGCAATTAATAAGAGGCATTTCCATCTTTCTATCATATTAATAACTACTGAGGCAGTAAACAGCAGGATATCACTTGTATTAAAAATACATGAAGGACTCAAAAGCATTTGATACATTTGGAAGACCGAAATATGTTATCCAGTGCTGATAAGAGAGAAAATGTAAATTAGCTTAAGGCTCTGAGGGAGAAAAAAGGAAAGAATCAAAAAATCTTTTTTATTTCTTAGTTTCCCTCAAAGAATAAGCACACAGAAGAAGAAATAACAAAAGAAATAGACAAAATAGTACAAGATTACCGTCTAGCCAACAGAAGTAAAAATACTGAAATAATGAAGTGATAAGAATATATCAATCGTGTATGCTAATAGAACCACCTGTACTTTTCAAAAGATCATGAAAGCCATTCAAGTCTAAAATAATTAAAAAAGCAAAAGTATTAGCTCTCATAAATTTGTCAGGAGTTTTACAGCTCAACTGACATTTTCTGAAGCACATTGTGGCTTTAAGTTACCTGACCTTTTACTTTATTTTCTTTTTGCATACAATACCAAGCATGTTGATTTATCCAGTCCCTAAATGCTCAGAGGTAAGATCTCTGCTCACTAAGGAATGGACATAAATTTTGTCACTATATAAACCTTTTTAACAGTAAATATTAAAAAAAGTAGATTTGGTCTCTAAGAAACATTCTGCCAAGCTTTTGGACAGCTGCTATTAAGGACCTAATTACACCATGATTTTTATACTAAAATATCTAAATTTTAATTGCAAAGTATACTTTTATGCTTCTCTCTTATTGTCTTTAATTTCATTTTCATTTCATTTTCAAATGTAAGAAAAATATTTTTTTTCTTTGAAAGAAAGTTATGACCAAGTAAGTATAACTGAATTTCTTCTAGATGTTCAACTAGGTATACACCCTAAAAATCTGTGTTGATTTTTTACAGTATAAACAAGTCATTGCAAATCTGTTTATTAATGATGCATATTTGTAAAAAATTGAAAAGAATTGTTACTATATTTCTTTTCTATATTAGCAATCTTTTAGAGTAAAAGAAAGGCTATCCCACAGAATAATGTTAAAACATGAAAGTCATACCTATATGTTTCCACTGTAAGATGAGGATAGGTATTTCACCAGATCCAAAAGGACTCAGCAATGGCCTCAGCCAAATCTACTGCTTTACTTTTTCCTAATGCCTAGGATTTGGGAGGCTCTCAGAAACTCATCTGTTAGCTTGGCCCTCTTGTTCGGTATTTACTCTTCTCCTAGACAGAGACTTACACTCTCTAAGACACATTACTCAAGACTCACCATTTGTTTATGACTAGTGTGGATAAAGAGAATGATATAATACTTCAGATCATTGTAGGTTTTCATTAAAAAGAAGGGGAGGAGGGAACATAAGCAAAAAAAAAAACAGGACTTATTCTAGTGAATAAGATTATTACTTTAGAAGATTAAAGAAGATAGATAGCATACAAAATATCACCTTTATAAGAAAGTCTATGCATATCTTACATATACCTACCCTAATCTGCAAAATTGCGTGTAATGCCTTCTGATAATTGCAAAATTGTGTCTTAAAATAGTTAGCAATTCTTTCGTGAGAAATAGAAGATCATAATGAGAATCTTCATCTTTTGACTCTAAGTTCTGTCCCTATTTTTATAATCAAAGCACTTTCTCTTGTACTGTCATTGCTATTTTTAGTCAATAGTTAATGTCTCTTTCCTTGTAGAATCAGCCATCTTAGATCTACATATTAGAGGTTTGCAAAATAAATTTGTCCCTAATGGGAATCGTTACACTCTCTTCTTCTGTTATGTTTGAAAAATAACAAATCAAAGTAATTGTAATTACATTGATCTGTTCTTAATTAGGATTCACATTAAATAATAATATGGGTATGAGTTCTGACCAAGCCTGGCACATAATAATAACCATTTTTTTGTCTGATTTTTTACTTTATAAATATTTGTTTTGAGAAGAAGAAAACAAAAGCAAATAAACTAATAAAACTGACAAAACAACAAGAAACACTACTACCATAAATAAAAATAAAAATAAACATCAGACAAATAAGTCCTTCAGCATGAATGGGATTTAGCATTTGATTTGTATATAAATGTAACAATTCTTACTCATAACACTGTCTAAATTCATGCATGGTGTTGTCACAGAAATCTTAAAATGTTTTTCAACTTCTTTTTCTTTTTTCTTTTCCTCTGAAAGCAAAAGGAAATTTACCATAGAAAAACATCAGTTTAATTGATTACAAAAATATATATTTTTGCACACAAAATATAAAATATTTACCATGTATATTCTTTTAATATCTACAATTCTATAGTTCAAGTACTGTTTGAACTACAGCTAAAGTATTTTCACTAGTAGATAATATTTTCCACTTCCCTCTTAGAGTAATTGTCCCAGAACTATCCTCTCCATTGTCTTGTCACAGTATTACAGTAACCACATAATTTAAATTCAAATTTAATTGATATGGGATAAGTGAGAGAATATTTGCACTGACTCAAAAATTATACTTCAATTTCTTCCTAAGATAATAGCAGTAATTGTTTCAGGAGATTAGGTTATGGCTGTGTATGTACCTGGTTATTACTAAACTCTAAAGGGATATGAGATAGGGTTGACACAATGACTCACCAGTGACACAAAGAATCATATACTTAGTGAGGTTAGTTGTTCCAGGCACAGTCTTGCAAACCAGGATTGCACAGACACCAGTTTGGAATTTCTGTAACTAGAATACAGGACTTTCCGCATGTTCTATTCCTGAATTGAAGTGTCTTTTGTATAGGTGTCTCTCCTTCAGTGATATGCACTGTTTGTTGTTCCTTAAATGTCTTTCAAGTGCAAAATTTACATTGTGTAAGTATGTTTGGACATCATATTTCAATATGAATAAAGGATGGCTCTCCTTTCACTATGACTCAGGACTTAAAAAGAAGAAAAAAAAAAACACAAAAGAAAATACCCTAAATCTCCTTATGGTCAGTGTATCAATGTAGGCACATTTCAAAACTAGAGCATGAAGATATTTTCCTTTGTAGCATATCCCATGTCAAACTACTTTCCATTTGTTGCTAGAAGTCTCGACAGGCAGTCAGTGAACAATATAAATATCTTCTGAATGTTCAGACTGCAAAAGAGTCTTCAGAAGAGTGTAAAAACCCATAAAATATATATCTGGTATCTTTGAATTACATCAGTTTTTATGTTCATAAAAAATTCCCCTCAGCACTATAAAATTTGGACTAGGTCTAGCGTTTTTCACAAATATTTTCTAGAGGGAGAGTGATATAGCATAGCTGAGAATTTTGGATACAGGACAAAATATGATTCCTCACTGTCATTCAGGTATTAAGCATGAATTATAGGAGGTGATTATACCTGTAACCTTGCCTGAGGCAATGATGTTAAGGTTTTACAGAACTATCAAAACCCTGCTGTGTCAGAGATTAGCTTGATTTCAGCTTATTATCAAGCACCGGAGGGAAATACTGTAAGATAAAATTGTACTTGAAGGAACATAGGAAGTCTAGTGAAGCTTCTATGAGTAAAAAGATGTACTTAAAAGGCAGTTTAAAAAAATAGGGTTTGTATTTTCAATCCTAATCTTAACTTTACTTTTGCTAGCGCGTTATTACAATGTGTTTTAGTAAAAGCTCAGAAGCTACCATAGATTATTCATGACATTTCAGTAGAAACATGGCAGAGTCACATAGTACTCCAAAGTGTTTAAAATTATATGAGCAATTTTATAGAAAACAGTGTGTTTTGGGGTAGGCGTAAAGCAAATGGCAGCCACCCCACATAATTAGAGGGAAGGTGAAGAAAGATTGTGTTTACTGCCATTTAGTAATTTCCAAGACCAAAACATTCAATTAACATTCCAACTACTTGATTCAATTTATACAGTCTTTTCAGAAATCCAATGCCTTGTTGTTTTTAAACATTTTCGTAGATTAGGATTGCTATGCCTATTTTACAGACTGGAAAGAATAAGCATGATTTTAAGCTAAGTACACTTATTTGAAAGGTGACTAACCTTGTCCCATAATCTTCTTTCCATTCAGAGAGGAGTATTAGGCACTTTCAAGCAAGCAAAGATAGAACTGAAGCGGAGAAATAATCCACCCTTTTGGAAACTGAAGTACAATCATGGGTCACTCTTCAAAGACTACTGGCTACTGTGAGGAAATGCACATGAAGAAGGGACATGTACATCTTTGCTAACAGGGTAGCTAATTTTGTGAAGCAGGCTTTAAACTTCATATAATGGTGAGTGGCGTCCAATGCGTGGAGACAAGCAAAGATTCAGATGACAAAGTGTAAGTAGTTTGGAAAAGAGGAATACTTTGGCTGTAGTGACCAGGAGATCATAGAGTTTTAAGATCTTAAAGGACCTGTCCTTTAGATCTTACCTAGGGTTTTTGAAAATGACACTGCCCTCTGGTGTACCAGCCGCTCTTCCCAGTTTTGTATCATCCACAAACCTGCTGAGAGTGCACTCTCTCCATCATGCAGATCATTAATGAAGAGGTTAAGCAGTATTTGCCCTGGGATCAATCCCTGTATACAGATGGTAACTGGCCTCCAGATGGACTTCATGGCACTGATCACAATCCTCTGAGCCTGTAGTTCAGCCAGTTTTCCATCTACTGAAGCAAGGTAATATATAATTGATATGGGCTGTTAAGTAGAGGTGTTGTGTGCTCCTTCTGGGGAACAGGAGAATCAGATTTTTCTCAATTTCAATGAAGTCAACTAGTTCAGTGATATTTGTGGGGATGTAAGATTTTGGATATCTCTGATCTTTTGTCATATTGTTAAAGCAATGGGATAAAAAACTGTGAGCTTGCCATGCCTGCACGTGGGCCATGGAATCACTTTTCTATTTCCTAGAAATCACTCAAATATCTTTAGCAGGTTATCTTTGCAGTTCCCAAAGCACACAGTGTGGGGCTTGCTCCTCACATTGGATTTTCTGGTGTCTAATCTGTAAGTACAGTTTTGAACAAATGGGTCTTCCCCTGGGAGAACACTAGAATCACCAGAGTCATGAGTCCCAGACTGATACTCCACAGGTAGCCCTGATAAGGGACTTGTGGGGGATAGCCTTGGCTGCAGTGACCATGAGTTGGTGCAATTCAGGATCCGACAAGGAGGAGGCAGGGCTGTAAGCAGCCTTGCAACCATGGACTTCAGGAGGGCCAAATTTAGCCTCTTCAGACACCTCCTCGGAAGAATCCCATGGACTAGAGCTCTAGAAAGAAGGGAAGCCCAAGAGAGCTGGCTAGTTTTCAAGCGTCGCTTCCTCAATGCCCAGCAACAGTGCATCTCCGTGTGTGAGAAATTATGCAGAGGGGGCAGGAGACCTGCGTGGATGAGCAAGGAGCTTGTGGCAATGCTCAAGCAGAAGAAGGCCATCAATTACCTTTCCACTGAATGTGGAAAAAAACACAGGCCCCCTGGGAAAAAATACAGAAGCGTAGTCAGGGAATGCAGAGTTAGGACGAGGAAAGCTAAGGTGCATTTGGAATGCAAGCTGGCGAGGGAAGTCAAGAATAACAAGAAAAACTTTTTCAAATACATAAACAACAAAAGGA
>JAWLRI010000202.1:467626-485548 GCA_034781795.1 Crypturellus tataupa | reverse complement strand
TAAAATAAAATAAAATAAAATAAAATAAAATAATCCATTATGCCAGCTCCTTGAAAGGAAAAAAGGAAGTTGTGACACAGGGCATCACTTCTGGAAGACTGACAAACAGAAATTAAAATGATGTCCATGAGGATGTGACCGAAATACTTCCCTCAAAATTCTTGAGTCAGGTGAGACAGAGAGATGTGTTTTGTCAGAAATCAAGGTCCTGCTGCAGCTCTCCCTCTTTTTTTTTAGAGAAATAATGTTCCCAGTACACATCATAATCACTTTTCTTTCTCTGTGTCTCTCTACTTAACTTCTTTACTAGCAGCAGACTTGATGCTGTAATAACAGATAATAACAAGGCTGGAAAACAAGAAGAGAGGGAGAGGGCCTCTCTCCATTTCTGAACTCTGCTGCTAAGGAAAACACACACCAATCCCAATAAAATAGTCCAGAGTTTTGTAACTTAAACGTTTCTGGAGCATTTCCCCTGTAATAACAGACTGTATTAGGTTAATAAAGGATCCTATATCAACAATAAGATCATGGAAAATTACTAGGAAAATAAACTGTGAATTCCTTATTCAAAATACTGATTTTTTATGGTAGTGAACAATAATCAGTATGTTTTTGTATTTTTCTATTTCTAATCTATTTCTAATATTCTATATATAATAAATTTTCTATTTATTTCTCACTTTAGCTCACAGATGAGTAAGTCATGGTTAACACATACTGAAGTAATATAACCACCAGGCAAACTAGGTATCTGGAAGAGGTATCATGCCTAGCTTTATTCCTTAGCACACGGTTATGCCTCAAGGAGTGTCCAAGCCTGTAGAGAGCTTTTCTGATAGCTTCAATGGGAGTAAGTCTGAAGGCAAAGGCTTGCTCTCAGCAGGCTTGGCACCTTGCGGTATGCAGCTTTCCTGAATATTTAATCAATGATAGAAACTGTCTTTCAGATGGTAGGAGATTTATCACCTGCTTCAGACAATGCCTCAGTCCATCTAGCTGATTGTAGCATTTCCACAGTGGTAAGTGTGGATGACAGTTACTTTTTTGTCTGGTCATCACACATCCTGCCATAAATCACAACATGTCAATTACAGAATCCTTTTCTGTGTCTTTTTTTTTTTTTTTTTTTTTTAATCAGATATGGTAATGTAGTATCATTTAAACGGTAATCAGATCCTTTAGTCTCTTGCTCAAAGTAAAGCACATTTGACTATATAAACTTACATAAATAGGTTAATTATTATAGAAGAAGTGAATCTGATATGATAAACAGTTGTTGATTCCATAAAAGATTACATACACATTGTGTTTGTTTCTACTTTCAGGCTGCCTACAAAACTCAGGATTCAATATTATCAGTTCAAAGTATGCTTCTGGAAATAGTGAAAAACTCCCCACGCTCTGCCAGAAATATTGATCGCTATAGCCCACTGAATCCTGCCTCAAGCTTTGTCTGCTTGAAAGCGCTGCTCAGTTTGTTAAGCTCTCCTGGTAAGCCACTCTTCCTTAAAGAAAGTGACCTTTGAGCTGCATTACACCTTTAAAATTTTGTGCAGCACTCTCACAGACTTGTGAGGGAGTTCAGCCTGCAGGTGAATGTAGCTCACAAACATGTCAGGGGACAGTTTGGGCTTCTTATTATGGCTTCCATAAATCAGATGTCCACTGTTGGATTTATATACAGTAGCAGAGCTGGATAAAAGAAACACATAGTGAAATTGGTGATTTTTATGAAAAAGAGTAATATATAACAACTCTAGCGCCAAAATAAGCACATATTCTGGTTTTTGTGTGACAAAGTTAGTTAACCTTTTAACCTTCATTGGTTTTTGTTCTGAGCAGTACAAATGGAATTGTCACAGAAAGTCATAGTTTTTATTACAGCAGAAGACAAGAAATAGGGTTAACATTCTTTATTGGAAAATCAGGGTTGTTGACATTGCTTATTTTAATGCAGTATGACAAAAGTAGCACAGCACGATGTCCAAATATATCATTTTATGGACCTTGAGGATATGTCTTCTTAAATGTATCCTTCGTGTCTTATTTTATCTCTTTGATATGCATATATATGTATTTTCTTACTATCTTTCTGCCTTAGAATGAGAGGAATTCTTTTATACATCAGGGTATAGTTCTTATTGACTACATATATTGCTTTGTGGTTTTGAATTCACATCAAAGCTTGTGTGTAATGATTGTATTATTACAATTTGATCTTGCCTTTGACTATTCATCAAGAATTGTTGAAGAAAGCAATCAAATAATCTAAAAAAAAATACATGCGTATTTTCCTTTTTAATAAGGAACCAAGTTCTGTACAACATTTTTGATGAAAATATAAATTCTATGCCTCAGCATACTTGCTAAACTTTTCACTTACCTCAAACTTATTTGTCTAATATTTGCTTTGATTTCTGTAATGTTAAACTAACTTAATAGAGTTTCATGCATCATGTTTAGGACTACGTGAGACTTATTTAAATGATAAAAACCTTCAATCCAACAAAAGATAGCTCAAATCATTATTTCTAACTGGATGCAGGAAGGAAAAAGGCACTTGGGTTATCTGCTCTGCTAAAAACAAACAGAGCAAAAGAGCTGAGACAGTAATCATGGATGTTACTTATCTGTTAGCTGTATCTGGCTTCTTTTAGGACTATTCCAACTAATGGTCTGCAAGCCAAAGCCTGAGTATTGCTCTGGCAATAGGGCAGTTTGGGGGACCACTCCCGAAATCAATGTCTGAGCCTCATTTCTTTCACCTTTCACAATCTCCCTGCAGCAACTCTAGATGTTTGCCTGACTTTGCGGCATGTAGCACATACTGTCAGAGCCATATGATAAAAACAGCGTTTCTGGTGAGCTGCAGCACAGCTGCACACTTCAGACTTTTTGTAAAAGGATAACTTTAAAGTTATTTCAGGCACTGAACAGAAGAAAGTACATTCGAAAAAACAGTCAGTCTTTTGAACTTCAGGGGCACGGCATGGGCCCAGACAAGACTCAGGATAAGTGCTGTGTAGTGTGACACTTGACTCAGGCCAAGTGTTAAAGTGCTGTGTATAGTCAGTCTGATGTTGCAGACTAGCCTTAAGTGCTGTGGAGAGATATTTTTTATGGACTCCCTTTTATTTAGCAATATACCTCCAGAAAGCACAGCACAGGGAACTTGATTTGTCAGGAATGAACAGCAAAATAGTTGCATTCTCACAGAGAAATATTTATGGACTGAAGTGCCATAGTGATGTGATTAGGCCACATTTAGTTTTATTATGTTTTTCTGTAAAATATGGCACTGCACCAAGTTCAGGACAGTGAATATTAATGTGTGACAGTTTGCATCATGACTCAAGTGACTTTAGCACATTTTTCTGTCATTCCTCCAAGAGAAAACTGATGGCCGAGGCAGATTAGAGATGAGTTCTGTGCTGCCTATTGAAGCCAGTAAAATAATCACCCAAGAGTGGAGTTTTGGGGGGAATAATCAAATAAAAATATTTAAGAGATTTTGTTCTTTAGCTTAATAGTTACTAATCCCACAAAAAGGGGAAAACTATGTTGAAGTCATTTCTTCCTGGTTTATTTCTGACTTTTCTCCCCTCATATAAAGTGAAATGGAGCTGGCTTGTCTTCTCTACACTTGACTGCTAATAGGGAAGTAGGACAAACGTGTCTGATTTTTCTAAGTGAGTTCTGTCACTACTATGTAGTGAGCAAAAAGTGGGCACAATCATTTCCAGGTATGTGTTTGGATAAGTGGTTTGAGCTCAATACCAATAATACTTGTTAGGGATACTTAGCATTTATATATATAGCACTTACCTATACCCTAGGCAAAGGTATATATGAGGTTAAATTGCTTAATAAAGGTTACAGCCCTCCTGAACACACACATCTTCTTTCTTGGAATTACCTGTATAAATAGATAAATTGAATTCTGAACAGATACATTAATTAAACAGGGAACATGAAAAACTAAAATGCCTAAAGAGGAAGCTTTATTATTAATTCTTAAATAAGTTTGCTTTTATGAAAGCCTATGTTTTAGTTCAATTCATTTAACAAGTTAGTGGTATCTAAGCAAAATTTGACTAATTTTGCATACCTTCTCTTGCTTAGGATTGTACTACAATTTAATATATTTCACTTAAAAAGGTTAGTTGCTCTGCGATTTCTGTATTGCCAGCAATCAGGATTCTGTTTTAGCCAAGTCTTAAATGTTTAGAATATGCAGAATAGATTTACAGTTTAATTACAATATATTATTTATCAAGTCTGTTCTGCAGATTGAGAATGGGACAAACGAGTGCAGTAGACCTCTCATAAAACACAGTTCAGTCTTTCGATGCTATAGACAAGAGCCTCATACTACTTTTCATATATTTATAAAGTTTTAGCATGAAAATAGTTTGCGTGTTCATTTATGGTGTTTTTTGACTGTCCGTATTGGAAGTCTACTTGAGAACCTAAGCTCTCTAACCACTGAAACATCTTTTTTCCTCTAAAGACCAGGCTAAATTTAATCATGACCACCTTGTCATGATCATAATCATTAAGCTTGATCAGCTTGATCTTTTGTTGGTATTTTCCTACAGTTTAGAGAATTCTTATCACTAGTATAGGAAAGTGGGTACTGAGCAAGATTTGTTACACAAAATCTGCCTTCTCCTAGCTATCCCATTCATTCTCTTGTGCATCATGACTCTTGAGCATGGTTGAAGTGTTCCAGACATTGTTACTCAGATGTTGTCAATGACACTTCCAAAATAATGAACATAATTGAAGTTTGTACAGCAAATAACTATAATTATTAAGGAAGGAAGGAAGGAAAAAAAAAAAACAAACAAACCCATAAACTAAGGGCAATGCTCTTACAGTTCTTTTCTGAATGTGTGCTGGCTACCATGACAGATCTTACTATTTTTATTAATAAGGGAATAAAGACCAGTAAAATGGTATGGAAGAAAATAAAAATATGTTGCAAGGAAATAAGACACTGATTTTTTTTGTTGTTCTTTGTCCTATAAATTTATGCTATAGTACCAGCTTCTCATTAAATAATAACAATAAAAAGATAGTAAATCAAAAATCACTTGGGATAGTCCCTTCAACATTGTTTTCTTAGAGTATATCACTCACTGTATGTTCTTTCATCAGCAGTTCCATCCATATTACTTTTTTCCTCAAACTAATAAATGTTCAGAGTAATACAATGCATTTTACAACTACTTTAAGGATGTTTACAGTGAGAGATGTTGCAGACACAATGTCACAACTCCTTTGATTAAAAACTATTGTTTTCACGTAACAGCTGAATCACTTCAAGGAGGAGAGGAAAAACTCAGTTTTGAAAACTGTCACAGTTTCCAAAAAGGATGCCATTTGGCTTTGGTAGTTTTAATGATGGAGACACCTGTTCATCCTGAACTAGAGTGGAGACATAAAACCCCATAACTCATTCTTCGAAGACAGTAAGACCGAACAGCTGTCTGATGGTAATGACTTTCAGTCACAACTAACATGGAATTAATTTAAACCAGAAATCTAGTAGTAAAACCCTGTACTCCATTGTCAATTAGGGAGCCTATTACACTAGACCAAGGTCATGCAAGAAGCTAGTAGCAAATCACAGGAGCTTCTTTAACATTTCATTGCATTGATTAAGGCTGAAGAGTGGCTGAAGTATAAAAAGGGAAATCAGAGTCAATGTGCAAGCTGTAGGAGTCCTGGCCATGCTGTCCAGACAACTCTCAATATCTTTTTAATTTCCTCCATATGTCCAGCATAGTGCAATAGGCACAGAGATTGTATGTATTCTTTGTCAAACCTGTGTTTTGCAGATATATATCCAGTTTAGAAGAACTTGACAGTGAGGATGTTGTGACAGAGATTACCAGCTGAACGGGATTTTACAAGACTGTTGACACATAGTAACATCTATTAGTAGGATTAGTAGGACTGGGATCATAGGAAGCAGGATTAAGGGAAAAGACTTTTTTATAACTTTATAACTAACCAGGAATTTTAGCTGCTTAAAAAATTCTTCCCATTAACCTTCAGTCTATAAACTAATTCCTCCCTACTGACTCATTGAGAAGATTATGGAATCCATTAGTGTGCTGTCATGACCTTTTATGATTTGTTATTCTGTGACATACAGGATGACTGTAAGAAATTTGATAGTGTGTTTGATAGCAACAGAACCTTGGACTATTAGACTTTATTATTACACACTCAATTTCTAAGCTCATTTTCTTCCATTTTTCTTTTTTTTTTTTTTTATACTGATTTCTGCTTTTTTTCTGTTTGCCTTTTTAGAGACAAAATAATGATAGAATGGAGTTAGGGTTGGGAAGATACCTTTGTATATTAAAGATACCAGATCTTTGTGCATTATTATATGTATTCTAAAGTATTGAATAGGCAGTCCAGACTTAAAGTAATCCAGATTTGTTAAGGTAAGAAAAAATAATCATAAAGGAATTGGATTTTAATTATCTCATCACAAAACTATGATTAAAAAAATAGAATATATTTTGTCATGATTTTTAAAAAGATACATTTTTATAAGACTAAAGCAAGGCAATAGAGGCACTCTTTCACAGAAGGAAAATAATCAGAAGTTTTGGAGATATTTTCTGATATAAAGTATACATTAGATCCAAATACATCATAGAAAATATCTAAAGTTTACATT
This sequence comes from Crypturellus tataupa, assembly GCA_034781795.1. Classification (NCBI taxonomy): domain Eukaryota; kingdom Metazoa; phylum Chordata; class Aves; order Tinamiformes; family Tinamidae; genus Crypturellus; species Crypturellus tataupa. The sequence continues at coordinate 478,845 of JAWLRI010000202.1, read as the reverse complement.
TGGTAAAGCTTTCTTCTTCTTTTTTTTTTTTTTTTTTTTTTTTTTTTTTTTTTTTTTTTGCCATATAGCAGCTCTCCAGATTCATTTAATTCACTACTGATAATAATAGTATTATATATGACATTAAGATTAATGTGATGTGACCTCTGTAAGATGGAAGTCTGAGAAAAAACTTAATTCAGAGATTTCACTGACTTGAAGAGGTCACTATAAATATCACTCATTATTTTCCTGCTAGTCTTCTCTGAAACTGTAGGAAAATAAATGACATTTTATTTACAATATCAAACTCTGCAGATGGATATGCAGGATCACTGCTCCATTTTCTGCTGCAGCAGCAAATTTAGCCATATATTTTCCATCAATGGCTCATTATTTCTCATTTTAGAATGAAAAAAATGCGTATTACATCCTAATTCAGTACTTAGCAGAAATGACTAACTCAGGACCTGGAACAAGACTCAGGTGTTGTTCATAAATTGGATATGGGGATACTGTTTCTTTGAATTAGGAAGTGAATAATTTATGACAAAGAATTTGGGAGATGCTGACAGTCAATTACAATATTGCTGGATTTGTTTATCTGGAATAATTAATAAAGCATATTCTTCAAGTGATCTTGTTTGGAAGTGTTTGATGGCAAAATTTTCAATATTTTGAATTTGAATTCATTTACTTAGTTTTGTATTAAGTGGATTGACAACACAGTCAATTTCTGTTTCCTCAATATGGTGAAAATAATTTGGAAACAGAAGTGAATGGGTAGGATTAAAGATTGAGGGGGAAAACTCTGCTAAGAACAGAGAAAAAGCCCAAGTGAAAGTATTAGTGTAATAAAAGTTGCTCTTTCTGTTAGTAACTTTTTCTCATTAAAACCTCCAATGAAGATTCACTGTGCAAGATATATACACAGTGACTTTTATGGAATCTAGGATCTGTATTTTTTAGCACCTATTGTATACTAGGGATCTACTGCTTATTTTGCAAGTTAAATAACTTGCCAAGTGGTTTGGGGAATGGTGATTTCATACCTCTTTATCTTTATAATAACAGTGCATGTTATTGATCATGGTCAGAAATAAACACAATATATTTGATATACACAGCAAGAAATTAAAGATTTCCTTCAAATTAAAATCACATGCTATATACTAAAAGGCTAAAAGAGGATTTCATGTTGCAGCTGCTAATTTTCCTCTACTGTGCTAGCCAGTGTAGTTAATGTTTGAGAATCAGTGGAAGTCTAATCTTAGATACCATTGAGGAGAAAAGCAAAAAATGAAAAGGCACTGATGGGGCTCCACCCTTTTTCAACCCCAATTATCTTATTTGAGGTCAGATGGAGATTTCTATCACCGTGCAGCAATGGTATATTTTCACTATAATGAAAGGAAAACGTAAACCTACCTTTCTAATGTACCATATAGATGTTCTAACTGATGAGGTTTTGACTCATTTTGACAAATGGATAAAAATATGTAACTAAATTTGTTGCGATTTCCTCAGCTGACTTTGTATGAGGCCCAGTCAAGGTATGACATTAAAGATTTAGTGCAAACAATGCCTGAGCGTGTGATGGGTATTTGGAACAAGAGCTTTTACTGGTATAGAAGTGGACAGAGTTGGTCTCCTTGCTGTTGTAATTTAACAGGGAAAGAAAGGGAAGGAAAACATTGTTTCATAGTTTTGTTTCAACAAATAATTTTAAGTAAGCCACTCTGAACCACTAACGTGTGACTAAAATCTTTTCCTGATATCTGCATCATAGAGTTCAGCACTGTCAAATCTTAGATGGCTGAAAATTAAAGAATCTACAGTGGAGAAGATGAGAAACAGTTGTATGAGTAGGATTCTGGTGGCACAAATATCTGAGTCCTACTTTTAATTATCTTGGAGACTTCATTATTTAATTAGGAGAGTATCCAATATTGTGGAATATAGTAGGAATATAGTATATAGAAATTCTTCCCTCTTCTATAATTTTCTTGTTTGCTGTATAGACTGATTCTGTATTGCTTTATGGAAAATAGCAGCTACCTTCAGAATGCAGTCCTTTTTTGATTATTGTGGTTCATGATCACCTATTTTTATAAGCACTTCATATGATTACAGTGAACATTTTGCTGTTCTAGCTAGCATGTCAAATAGTCATTTATTTGCAGGCTAACATATGTGTTTCATCTTTCAAAACAACAAAACAAAATAAAATATATATATTTATAACTTTAAGTAAAATCTAGATTTTTAACAAAGGCTGTCTTGAGGCACTGGTGTGTATTAAAAACACTGTTGCAGAGATTGGTGTCCTAGCCTATCATTCTTGCCCTGTGTCCTTCCCTCCTTGCTACTATTATATTTCTTTTCTCTATTATATCACGCAAAACTCCTTTAGAGACATTACCTTTTGGACTATCTTATTCTGCTTTAAATATATTATCTGCCTTGATGGATAATCTGCACTATATTCTTAAGCCTTGATAGCTTTTTGTAATGTCCTCCTGCACAATATACAATGAATAACCAGTGGAGATTGAGTGTTAGAATGAACATTTTTTTTCATTCCATGCTTTATGAATGAGAAAAAAACTTTATGAGGAAAAAAAAATCAATACACCTCAGGCTTAATACCAAAAGGAAAAAAAAAATTCTTTAAGCATACAATTTTTAGTGCCATCCATTATGGCACATAATTTACTAGTTGCTTTTCTACTTGTTGCAGTTGCCCCTATTATCATTTTATAATACCTTTGAAGTATATATGGTCAGAAGAGAAACCAGAGTATATATTTCCGGTGTGAAATTTTGTACTGCAAAATTGCTAATTAATCATTTTTCATTCCATACTCTTGTGAAGTATGGAAATTTCACTCAAACTTACACCCTAACATATTCTCTTTGTAATTTTTATTATTGGATCAGGTACATAGTAGAAACAAAGGTAGGCTCTGAGCATGGGCAAGGAGTGCAGTTAGGTAGAAGAGAGAATTAGATTAAGATCGCCTTATTTTGCCTTAATGGAGCTTTACATCAGCTTGCATATGGATTTGAAGGGGTATTACTTTATTCTCAAAAATAAGTGTATCGTTATTGCTGCTGTTGTAAGTTGTAGCACCCTAAATTCTGTGATTAAGGTGTGGGCCATATTTTTTCCTAATTAATTGAAAAACAGCCCTGGTATTTAGGGTGTCAGGAAAAAGCAAAGCTGTCATTAGACATTTGCAAGGGACAGCAAGGGCAATGAGAACTGACTGCTATGTTTCTAGTAGAAAGATGACCAAAGAAAACGTGGAAACATCGCTCAGTGGGGCTGGTGAGTTAGTGGCAGTGGACACAAAGCTGAGGTATTCAATGACTTCTTTGCCTCATTCTTCATGAGCAAAGGCTCCCAGATCCCTTTAGTGCAGATGCAGTTCAAGGAGAAGAACTACCAGTAAGGGATGAGAATACAGTTGGGGATTAATGCTGATACATTGCCCCATGAAAGTCCATGTATTGCGTAGAGACTTACAGTGTTTGCTAAAAAGTAAAGGTAATTCATTGGGATCTTAGCATAAAGTAAAACCCACAATGGGAAAAAAATATCCCCTAAAGAAAATATTCTGTCTAGAAGTGACATGAGCTGTTTACCTGATTCAGCCAAAGACATAACTGCAAGGTGTCTCTGACTGAATCGGGAAAGACTTCCTGAACCACTGCTGTGCTCAGATTTTATAATCCAGCTGGCTCATAGTCCTGTGTAACCAACCCAGCACATGCAAAATTTACTGCTGTTTATAAACCTTAACTACATACAAAACCTTTCTTAAATTAACTATTTAATATACGCTGTCTTATGTGACCATTTCTGTGGGAACAGTTTCTATAGACTATATACTGTGTTCTATCTGTGTAGAATTTGATCACTTCAGCAGGAATCACCCAGGTGATTCTTTGGGATCCTCCAAAAAGAATATTCATCAGCATAATTAGGCATATAAATTGGACATGGCACAGCAGGAGCTGCCTTGGAGAATTTCTAGAACAATCTAAAATTCCCGTCTGACAGACTCCTATAACAATCAATCAGACACTTAATTATGAAGCTCCAGTCAATCATCTAGTTTCAATTTTGCCCATTGTCTCAAGCCAGTCTATTATCTCATCTAAGCAGATGACTAGCTGGGGAGTTCCTGAACCACTCATGGAATTAATGACTCAGGTGTACAGGGTATGCATAAAAACAAACTGATTGCTTTCTATGATAAAACAAATGGACTTCTGGAAGAAGAGAGAGAGCAGTGTGTCTTATTCACCTTCACTTTGACAAGGTTTTCAACACTATCTCCCACAAGTATTCCTATATCCAAATTAGGATATTGTGGTCTGGCTGGGCAGATAACAACATAGGTTGAATGATGTGTTGAATGGTTTGGGTAATCAAGTCAGAGAATGGTGATTAATAGGCTAATGGGTCACATGCCACCTGCAGGACATTTACAAGTGGGTTACTATAGACTTGTGTCCTGGAATCTATTCAACATCTTTATCAATGACTTGGAGGAAGCTACATTGTGCTCTCAACAATAGCAGTTGATAACAAACTGGGGGAAATGGTCAGTCTGTTGGAGGGTAGTGCTGCCATTTAGAAAGACCTAGACAGGCTGGAGCAATGGGCCAACAGGTACCTTATAAAATTCAACAAGAACAAATGCAAAGTCCTGCACCTTAAAAAGATATGGACTAGGGAGTGACTGGCTGGAGAGCAATCTAGAGCAGCAGTGCTGGTGGGCAGAAAGCTTAGTGTGAGCCAACAGTGAGTCTTGGCAGCAAAGGCCACCAACATCCCTTCAAAGTAATGGTGTTCTTTTGTTGCTGCTTTTATTCTCTCTCGTTATTTGTTGTTTTGTTTTTAAGAACCTTGACTTTTTGGAGAGGGGATTTGTCCAAGCAAACAGATTCTGTTTTTACTTTACTTCAATTGTGGGGCACATCCTATTCCAGACACCTTCTCAAAGGCAATATGATTAAAGCAGGTCTTCTAAGTTTTAATTATTTTTGACTTTAAATGAGCTACTTCTTATGGAAAAATTTTTCAGGGTCTAGATCTTGTGAGTTGTAACTAAAGAAACAGAATATGGATGTTTATTTTTTATTATCTTCAGAGTGTAATTCTGGCCTTACTAAAACTACTGTTAAGTTTCATACATACTGTGAAACCATATTGATTCCTAAAAAGTCTATTCAATGAGATTATGTCTTTTGTTATATTCAGCATGATATACAATATATTAAGTGATTTTTTTGCTAAGAATGCTTTGAGATATCTGTTTTAAACAATTTTTTTCCATCTGAACTTGTGAGTCTTATTTGTTACTGCATTAGCACATTAATTCCAATTTTCTAAATTTGCACTTACCTTGTCATCATCTTTCATGTAGCATGACATGGAAATATTTTCCTTACCTTCATTGGCTTCCTAAATATTTTAGAATTTATTAGCAAATCTCCCTTTTGATTCTTAAATTACTCCGTGGACATACGGCATTTAACAACGATACGCAGAGTATGAAAACCCATCAATAACATTTATTTCTTCTCTTTGTGCTCTTCATGACATCATATGCTTTCAAAATGTCAGACTTTGGTTTTCACATCATTTTTTCCATATTTGAGTAAAAATAGTGAGAAGCCCAGACACCTCTACCCAGCTTTATTCCTCTGTCAGTGTATGTTAAACCATATATGGGTTTTTCTTACAGGTATGCTATACATTTCAAAAAATATTTTTGCACCATTTCTCAACTTCTCATTGAATAATTAAAACCTTAAATCTAAAAGACCTTTCAAGAGAAATACCACTATGTTTTACACAGCTGTATACTGTATTACTACTGTATATAATGAACTGGTTGGCATAAGGAGCACTACAGTGGGCCGCAGGATGATCTAGCCTGATGCTTAGAATTTCTTCTATTCTTGTATGCTGAAGATAATTCTCAGACTCTCTTTGTGGCCTTCCAGCATTTCTTTTCATCATGATGCTGTTGATACAATTATTTGATGAAGTGCTTTGAATTCTGAATGAGCAGATGTTAGCTCTATAGAAGTTATGTTATCCTCCTTGGTGGTTGGGCACATAAGTTCTAAGGGGAGGGATTGTTCAATAAATAATTAATAACAAGAAGCTTTCCTAGGTAGATGAGAGACAGATTCTATTTAAAGTAATTTTGTCACAGTGGTTGATCTGTCTAACTCCAGGGTTATTTTATCTCAAGCTTGTTTCTGTTCTGCTTCAATTAGCATTTTAGTCCCGAGTGATGCACTGCTGATTAATTAGTTATTGTTCAGTAACTTCATCTTCTGGTCATGACTCCAGCCATTCAGTCTAGTGTGTATTGATCAACCTTTAGATCTGTGATATGTTCTTTTTAAGGTTGCTTAAAGATTGATCTTACTGAATCACATATTGATGTTGGCTTCAATTCACTAATATATCTAAGCACATGACTACATATAAGAGGGAGAATAATCTACCATATTCAGTTAAACTATTTGCTCTTGCTTAAAATTAGGCAGCTGCTTAAATATTATGTTACAACCAGGATTTGGGTTACCTTGTTTATGAAGGACCCTAGAAGATTAGAAAGGCAGAGACCCAAAAACTTGAGCAATTTTTGAAATCCACCTTATCTATCCCAAATAGCATTATCAGACAGTTCAAAAAAATATGTAAAAATCTTTTCTATAGATAAATCACTCACAGGAGATGGTTCTTCCTAAAAATTTGACAGTTCGTGCTTTGTGAAGGTCTCAAAACAGAGAAGTTTCAAAACAATCTGTTTTTTCTCTGCAGTCACAAAAGTACATTTTTAAAAACATTTACTCACGGTCTAGCAGGTTTGATGGGTGAACTATGCACTGGATGAAAATCGTGGTCCTTTTGATCACTTTTCAACCTTCATTTCCACAGATATTCTTTATGTTTCTTGTAAGGAAAATATGGAAGTTCAATATTGACAGTAAAATGATTTGGTTTTGAGTGGGACTGTGTAGGAAATTATGAGCTTGGACCAATTTTATACAACTGTGTAGAAGCCACTAGTGTGCCAATATAATTCTGTCAGTATACTGTTGGAGGTGGCCTCCAAACTTTTGCTCCAACCAGGTAACTATGCATGAATATGTTAGTATGTGAATGAACTGTGTGTGAGTAAGCAATGTGTTCTGTGAGTAGCTCTCTGCTATCAATAACAACTTGCCTCTGTTGATAGTAACAACTTAATGAATAAGAGCTTTCCTAAGAAATACTGATTGTGATCTGGCCTTTGACTCAGAGAAAAGTAAATGCACAGCAAGGGGGTCTTCCCAAAGTAAATATCTCAGTTAAATATTTGGACATATGAATCTGGACCTAACTGCTTAGGAGTCAGCATATTAAAGGAAATGCTGCCCTTCATCTAGCTCTGCAGTTAAATAGATAAAATCTAATCAACTGCAGGAGAAACAGAAATCTACAGTAGAGATATGAGGGATGATCTATCATCTCTTCTCTATAACCTCTATTTGTATTTAGAAATTAGACTGTACCTTGAAATGTGAGCAGAATTTAAAAAAAAAAAAAAAAAAAAAAACTTAAGATTTTAATAATTAGGACTGTGTTTAACTCTGACAGTCTTTGTTGTCCATCTAATATCCAGTTTATCCAGTATCTGGAAAAAGTGTGTTTTTTTCTTCTTTAATATGGGGAAGCAAATGATCAAATGTAATAATGCTCTTTGAAGATATTTTGATTACATGTTTATCAAAATAGGTTTTCATATTCAGGTAATTTGGGAGTCAGTCCTACAGAGATTAATCCCATGCCCAGATTCTTTTATATATAAAGTGGAAATATAATGTGAATCATGAAGAAAAAAAAAAGTGAATCTCAATTTTAATAACCTAGGAAGATGTCTTAAATGCTTGACTTTTAAAATATTATTATTTTATTCTTTTATTGCCTTTCCCTATCTTTTCATTAAAAAACTTGAATTATAGAAGGGGAATAGAAACTTCAACCACACGTAGTCCAATTCTTACCTAAATCTCTCTAAGTTGTTTGCCTTAGTGAGTATCGGGGAGATGAGTTTCATAGACAGATTCTGTCCTTTTGTATCTTGAGCATTGTAGTTTCCACTCTAGTTACTACACCATAACTATACTTCTTATATTTTACATAGACATTTTCTGGTAAAAATACAAATAAAAATCTCCCTGACATTTTTGCTATGTTCACATAAAAAGTAGTTATTTGAATTCAATAATTCTCTGAAATGTTAAACTTTGTAAATCAGATGTATTTACAAGAATCAATTAAGATGTTTAGGAGGCCCTGATAAACAAACGGAATTTTGACTTTCTATACTTTAGGATTATTTTAAGTAAATAAAATACCCATTTTTATTTTTCCTATTCTTTAAAGTGTCAAGTAATCATAATTGGAAACATGACCTGTAATGAGAGTAAGTACATCTTCATGGTTGCTTTGAGAAGAACCAAGAAGTAACACAATTTATAAATATCATGTTGATTTAAATCAGTGACACTCAACCTTGAACTGCTGAGTGTCACTCTGGCATAAAGTAGAATCACCAGGAGCCACAATATATACTTTACTAGTCTAATATATGAAGATGCATGTAAAAAAATATTGTAAAATAAAGGTTAAGACATTCATTCACTGAATTACATATAATTCACTGTATTAACAGGATTATTTATAACAAGTTTCAAGTGGTTCCTTGCATTGTAAATCAGAAGTGACATTCTATAGTGATGGTACATGAGAGTGGTTAGTTCTTTGACTGGACAGGCAATCAACTGAATGCAGTTTTATTCTTTTCTGCCTCAGTGGTAGCTGAAAATGTATCTTCAGAAATGTCTACAGATAGAAATGCTGAAATTGAGTTTGAATTTATGCCAAAAAGTAGGATTCTGTAAGCCTGACAGTCATATTCTTTTCTGTAGTAAACTATCTTTTAGTGGGAGTCATCGTCTGAGAAAATTAACATAGTTTCGCAGGGTCTTTTTCTTCCCTTTGAACAATGTTAAGTTTTGAAGATTTGTGATTACTTCCTGGAGAGCAATGACAAGCAGGAAAAAGCAGAATCTTAATTCACATCAATTTTTGTGACCATAGTGACCTAGAATGCTCCCAAAAGGTACAGAGTAGACAGCACTCATGACTGTGTGTAAACACAGATAAATAAAAAGCAGAATAAACACATTACACTGAAAAAAACCTGCATAAGCAATATTTAAGATGTCTCTACTCTCGTAAATCTCTTGTATGAGCTCATGAACTTCGCAGTAGCTGCCATTGCCTTGCTGAAATGATAGGCATTGTTTTGCAAATTTTATTTTTTGTCTCATTCACAAGCAGATGATTGTTTATATAAGCTGGATATCTTTGGTCACATTTTAAGAATAAAATTTTAATATTCTGGAGATTAACCTATTACTGAGTTATGAATTACTGTGGTTTCTGCAATTCCAGTTGTTTCTTGTAAATCTGCCGAATATTATTTCCTTAAACTATGCCTATTGCAGTGTAATTAATGCCTTAGAAAAAGTACATGTTCCTGAATATTGTTAAGTAGCTCCTGAATATAATATTTTTGTGTCCTCACATCATAGAGACATTTTTAAAATTATATAAAATATTCCAATTAAGGCAATAATCTGCAAACAGGCTAACAAACATCTTATTTTATAAAAGCTAATTAAAAAAAATCCAAATATCCAATGAAAACTAGTACTACCATCTTTGCTCTTATGAATATTAGTTCTGTATTTTTTCATTTGAATTACAAAGTATGGAACTATAGTTATTCTTTTTTTCAGATTCATGTTTATATGTATAATTAGATAGATGGAATAGGTATGTGTGAAAGACTCAGACCCTCAAAAAATGTTGCTATGAAAGGCAAATGTGAATTGGAGAAGTCACTTATGTGCAAAGTACAAGATTTCATACCCCACTTATCTTTTGTCTAATTGTCAAGCCAGAGTAGGATTCATCAAGCAATGTAATATATTTAAAATAAGATGTCTAAGGTACTCTCCCCACGTTTCTTCTGTAGTCAACAGAAAAAAAAAAAAAAAAAAAAAAAAGCCTTGTAAGGTGAGAGGATTAGATGTCCGTGAGGATCAGATGAATAGTTCATGACCATACTTTGCAGGCCGGACACTGCATAATGCCAGACTACACAGCCATAAATTTAGATCAAAGGAAGGTATTCTTCCTTTATTTTCCTAGTAAGAAAACTCAGATTTGTTCCATTGAATAGCAGTAAGTTTATCTTCCTTGTTTTGGAAAAGATTCAAAATTGTATCATTATAGACACCATCTTAGTCACTGAACTGTCTTGGAGAGACTGCCATAAAGAAAATTGTAGCTGCTGTGCAGTCAAAGATTTGATATTACATAATCACAGAATCACAGAACGGTTGAGGTTGGGAGGGACCTCCAGAGATCATTTAGTCCAACCCCCTTGCTCCAGCAGGGACACTTGGAGCAGGTGGCACAGGGTGGCATCCAGGCGGATTTGGAAGATCTCCAGAGAAGGAGATTCCACAACCTCTCTGGGCAGCCTGTTCCAGGGCTCTGTCACCCTCACAGGAAAGAAGTTATTCATTATATGGAGATTAAACTTCTTATGTTTCAACTTACACCCATTACCTCTCGCCCTGTCACTGGTCACCATGGAAAAGAGCCTGGCCCCATCCTCCCTTCAATCACCCCTCAGATACTTGAACATGTTGATCAAATCTCTGCCTCTCTGCCTTCTTTTCTCCAGACTAAGCAGACGCAGCCCGCTTAGTCTTTCCTCATACGACAAATGCTCCAGCCTCTTAATCATCTTTGTGGCTCTGTACCGGACCCTCTCGAGAAGCTCAATGTCCTTCCTGAACTGTGGAGCCCAGAACTGCACACAATACTCTAGATACAGCCTCACTATAGCTGAGTAGAGGGGGCGAATCACCTTCCTCTGCCACCCCTGCTGGCAATGCGCCTCCTGATGGCGGCTCCCGTTGGCCTTCTTGGCCATGAGGGCACATTGCTGCCTCATGGTTAACCTGTTGTCCACCAGGACTCCCAAATTCCTCTCCACAGAGTTGCTTTCCAGCAGGTCAATCCCTAATCTGTACTGGTGTCTGGGGTTATTCCTCCCCAGGTGCAGGACCCTGCACTTGTCCTT
>JAWLRI010000202.1:440293-457911 GCA_034781795.1 Crypturellus tataupa | reverse complement strand
AAAAGAAAAGAAAAGAAAAGAAAAGAAAAGAAAAGAAAAGAAAAGAAAAGAAAAGAAAAGAAAAGAAAAGAAGAAATGCTCAGTGTATCTTTCCATGTTATATTCTAAATGACAAAAAAAAAGAAAAACTAAAATTCTTGAAAGCTTGCATTTAGATTCCCCAATTTATAATTCATTAGAAAGATAGCTATAGTATTAAAAATTGTAATCTGCCTCCTTTATTGTTTACTCAGTCATTTTGGCAAAGGAATATGAAAAGTCTAATTTTGGTTGCTTATTACACTCACTTCTCATACTCTTTACTAAGATGTAAATTATCTGAAGTACAGACCAATAAAGAAGCAGATCTAAAATTCTCAGAAGAATGTTGATGTTCTTTCTGAGCTTTGTTTATTATGAAGAAAATAATTTTTTTTCTAATTTGTATTCTTACCCAGTAAAAAATGTATTTCTCCTCAGGGACAAAAACAGAAACATTTTGTGTAGAAAGGAAGTTTCTCTATATTTTCACATGTATATTAAGGTTGTATTTTTGTTCATTGCACTTAACTGCAATTTCTTTATACCACCATTTCCTTATTCTAGAAGCAATGGTTTCAAATTAAGAGTATAACAAAATTGGGATCTTTTTTTTAACCCTTCCTTCCTTTCTTTTTTTTTTTTTTTTTTTTTTGTTCCTGTTACTTTCCATGACCATGCATTTAAGAAGGCTAATGGGATCTTGGTCTGCATCAAGAGGAGTGTTGCCAGAAAGTGGAGGGAGGGGATCCTGCCCCTCTCCTCAGCTCTGGTGAGGCCTGGAGTGTTGTGTGCAATTGTGGGCTCCCCAGTAAAAGAGGGACCCCCTCTAGAGAGGATCTGGTACAGAGCCACAAGGACTGGAGCATCTACCTTACGGGGAAAGACTGAGTGAGCTAGGTCTGTTTAGTCTGGAGAAGAGAAGATTGAGAGGAAATCTGATTAACATGTACAAGTCCCTGAGGGGTGGATGTAGGGAAGATGGAGGCAAATTCTTCTTGGTAATGGCCAGTGATAGGACAAAGGGTAATGATTACAAGTTGAATCACAGTAAATTCCATCTCCATGTGAGGAAGAACTTCTTTCCTGTGAGAGTGACAGAGGCCTGGAACAGGCTGCCCAGAGAGGTTGTGGAGATTCTAGATAGATCTACAATCAGATTCTAGATATGAAGTCAACAAAACAAAAGGTCTGGTGAAAGACTTTAGTACTTATTATTCAGAATCTTACTTTACAATATAAATTGTGTATCCTCTTAGTTATTTTTGTTTGTTTGTTTTTGCTTCAAACACTTCTTCAAAGAACTCTGCAAGCAATTACTAATTAATTCTCACAAGACTTCTTTGAATTCTGTTTGCATCGCTGACATTGTAATACCAGTTTTCTAAGTAATGCCCTTTGTACTAGATTCATAATGGAAACTTGGTCATCAGGAATCTCTTTAGGCATCTGTGTGAAAAATCAAGTAATGCTGTGAGGATGATAGAGCCCTGAAACAGGCTGCCCTGAGAGGCTGTGGAGTCTCCTTCTCTGAAGATCTTCCAAACCTGCCTGGTCGCCACCCTGTGTCAAGTGCTCTGGGTGTCCCTGCTTGAGCAGGTGGTGTTGAACTAGATGATCTCTGGAGATCCCTTCCAACCTCAATCATTCTATGATCTGAAAGTCCCACCCAGCTCTGCAATACTTAATATCTCTATCTGTACAAATTTCTGCTGGTAGTTTACCAAATCCTTATTCACCTTTGGCAGCAGAGGAATTAGGTAAGAAGTAGCTGTTGTTCCATTGTTCTGCTTGAAATTACCAAGCTGAACAGATCCTTCTCCTTTTCCTTTTTTCATTCTAGGTTGTAACTTAAAGCACTGTGAGGCAAATATATATGTTCTATTCATAATAGTTTGATTACCCACAGAAGGGAGTTTTTCACAGTGTTTTGGTAAAATACATGAGTACTATTGCCTATACCGTAAAGATAGTAAAATCTCTGTACATTTTGCTAAAGGGAGTTAGTTTCATTCCTTTGCCTGCTAGACACTCAAAAAATGAGAGTACACCAACTAATAATGACTTTAGATTGAAATTGTTTACTTTCTGTGACATAAATAAAAGACAAATTAATCAAGGGCAGTAAAACTGGTCTCCTTGAATGCCCTGACCACTGAAAGAGATAATTATTTTCACAATCAACACACCTCTTCACCTAATATTTATTTATTTCAGGAGTGCCTTGGCTTCTACCATTATGCTCTTTTAGAGCACTGTAAAATTTGGTGTTGCAGAAAATTAGCATGGTGAAGACTGTGATTGTCTCTAAATCTAGCTAAAAAGTAGGAAAATGATTAGGTAATTCCTGAAATAAATGCACCTCATGTAAACATGACAGAGCAATGTGGTCCATTCTGAACTAAAATCTATTCAGGCTGTGTTTCTTGTACTCATCCATGATGTAGATAACAACCCTCCCTATCCACTCATTATTTGTGATATGAGTTAAATATTTTATTTAATATGCCTCCTAAGGAGCTTCATTTTCACTCTTTTAAAGAATTACCTTTTTCTAGTTTGGTATTTTTACCAAACTAGATAGTTCATGAAAGCTATCTTTAAATATTGGAGGTTTTTAGCAGCCTTCAGTATACGTCTGAGATATAGTTCCTACTCACATGTCTGTCTGACTCATCCAGTAAAGCAACTCTCCTTGGATCATAAAATCTTAAGAGTATAAAGACTGTACAAGTGAATTCCATAGCTAAGGACCCAGATTGAATTCCAAATTGATTTCAGCATTCATACAAATAGCTGTAGTATGTCTCCAAGCCCCATGCTAACTGAATGAATATTGAATGTTATTATCTAATGGAGGACAAATAAGTACTTCCAAGAAGAGTTTCTTAATGTTACAGATCTTTTTCTCTTGTTTCAATGCAGGGTAATAATATTCATCTTTGTTCCAAAATGACCATTATATACATTTCTACAGTTAAAATCTACATTTTCTCTTTTGCTTTAAAATCTGTCATTAAATTTGTTGGTTTTAGAGGTTGCTGCAATACTATTTGAATCTATAAATACTCAAAATGAATCTCTCTCTGTCATGATTTACATGTAGTCCAGACACGAACACTTAAGTGGTTGAAGAGTCAACAAGGGGAAGGGCACTGTTAGATCTGATACTAATGAACAGAGATAGTCTAGTGGGAAATGCAAGGGTTGGGGTCAGTCTTGGCTGCAGCGACCACGAGATGTTGGAATTCACGATCCTGCAAGGAAGAAGCTGGACAAAAAGTAGGATTGCAACTCTGGACTTTAAAAAAGCTAATTTTGACCTCTTCAGGGAGCTCCTTGGAAAAATCTCCTGGGCAAGGGTCCTAGAAGGAAAAGGGATCCAGGAGAGTTGGCTGATATTCAAACACCACTTCCTCCAATCTCCGGATCAGTGCATTCCTATAAGAAAGAAGTCAAGCAAGGTAGACAGGAGATCTGTGTGGATGGTAAAGAAGCTGTTGGATAAACTTGATGAGAAAAAGAGCATGTACATAACGTGGAAAAAGGGTCAGGCCACATGGGAAGAATATAGGAACATTGTCAAGAGAATGCAGGGATGCAATGAGGAAAGCCAAGAAGCATTTGGAATTAGAGCTAGCGATAGCTGTCAGGAGTAACAGGAAGGGCTTCTATAAGTACATCAGCAACAGGAAGAAGACTAGGGAAAATGTTAGTCTGCTGCTGAATGGGGAGGATACCTTTGTGGCGGAGGATGCGGAGAAGGCAGAGTTACTAAATGCCTTCTTTCCTTATCAGGAGAGAGGAAGACTTTCTGCTGTTCGAGGAGGACTCGAATCTATGGGCCTGGATGGGATGCACCCAAGAGTGCTGAGGGAACTGGCAGAGGTCATTGCTCAGCTGCTCTCCATCATCTTCAAGAAGTCCTGGAGGGCGGGGGAGGTGCTGGAGGACTGGAAGAAAACCAACGTCACTCCAGTCTTCAAAAAAGGCAAGAGCTGGGAAACTACATGCCAGGCAGCCGCACCTCCGTCTCTGAAGAGGTGATGGAACAGCTCATCCTACAGACCATCTCTAGGTATGTGAAGGAAAAAGTGATCAGGAGTAGTCAGCATTGGTTCACCAAGGTGAAGTCATGTTTGACGAACCTGATAGCCTTCTATGACAAGGTGACTGGCTGGATGGACAATGGGAGAGCCATGGATGTTGTCTACCTTGACTTCAGTAAGACTTTCAACACCGTCTCCCATAACATCCTCATAGGGAAGTTCTGGAAGTATGGACTGGATGAGTGGATGGTGAGGTGGATTGAGAACTGTCTGGATGGCAGAGAGCCCAGAGGCTGATGATAAATGAGGCTGAGTCTAGTTGGAGGCCTGTGGCCAGTGGTGTCCCGCAGGGGTCAGTTCTCATTTGTTCATCAGGGATGACTTGGACAAGGGTACAGAGCAAGTTTGCAGATGACACCAAACCGGGTGGAGTGTCCAACACTCCCGAGGGCTGTGCTGCCATTCAGAAGGACCTAGACAGGTTGGAGAGTTGGACAGAGAGAAACCTTACGAAGTTCAACAAGAACAAGCACAGGGTCCTGCACCTGGGGAGGAATAACCCCAGACTCCAGTACAGATTAGGGGTTGACCTACTGGAAAGTAGCTCTGCAGAGAGGGATTTGGGAATCCTGGTTGACAACAAGTTAACCATGAGTCAGCAACATGCTGTTGTGGCCAAGAAGATGATCTCTAGAGGTCCTTTCCAACCTTAACCATTCTGTGATTCTAACAGTTTGTTAGGTTCTTTATATACATATTAAGAATAACTGATCTTTGCTTTAGGTTTCATTTGAATAAATCACAATCACTTAAAGCAAATTGTTATGGAAAGATCAGGCAAAGATGTAAGTTTGCATTCATACCAGTTATTTTAGGTATGTGTACTTTGTGACATTTTGCTCAATCAGTTAATTTATGGTGAATAAATTACAGGCTTCCCCTAGTTTGATAAATTCCAAGTGAACTATATCATCCACATTTTTCTTTTCCCCTTAGAAAAAGATAGGTGAATAATTCTTATCGTCATATAATGATGTTTGGCTAATTAACTGCTCTAAATTTAACATATAAATCTCTTTGTTTTAGCATTAAAAATGTGATAGCCGCAAGTAGTCATTGATTTTTTGCTATGGTAAAATAGTATTTTAAATAAAGTTACATACATAAAATGGTCATTAAATAAAAAAATGGATATTGAGTGGAGGCTTTTCAGAAGAAATGATTTTGCAATAGAAATCAAATAATTCTTACAGAACTTAAATATGTATTTGTTTGACTTTTGTTCATAAAACAAAAACAGTTTAAAGATAATAAACCAGTAGAGCGATAACTTAGTAACGTCACTTTTCATCTAGCTATAGAAAGACTTAAATCTGTAGTGAAGAAATATATAAATATATAAATACATATATAAATATCCATGTTGAAACTTTTAATTAATTCACAATATTAATCTTATGAATTAGCCCAGAATTATCATAGATGAAACTGTACGATGTACGATGTATTGTGTGTACTGTATGCCATTTACGATGTATTATTCTGTTTTGCTAATTGACAAGGTGAGGCAACAAAAAGAACGAGATACCGGTGGAAAGAAAAGTGTTATTTCACTATTCATATTAAGGCAATATAGAATGATATGTTTAACAAAACAATAAGCTTACTACACCTCAATTTTAGCAACAGACAAAATAAACAAGGTAATACACCTAACCATTACTATATGAGCAAGAGAATAATGATTAAGAAAAAGTTACATCACCAATTGCCTAAATACGTTACCCTCATCCAGATCTGCAACCTCTGGGGAGCCTCTGTTGCAGTGAGGATTTGGAGAACCTTCCTGGCAAGCAGAAGGCTTACGCCATGGTCCACCCATAAGAGAGGTCTCCAAAGCTGTGGTAAGAGGGTCCAGTGTAAGCGGACGGGTGTTCGTCTCCTTGCACGTCTCGGGGTGTCCCCCTCCCGCGCGGGCTCCGTTCGGGCCTCTCGAACATCGTGATCATACCACACCAATCACGGGAGTGTCACTCACCCTGGGGGTCCGTCATGGCTGCTGCGGGGGGGGGGAAGGAGCGTCCGAGATGACTCACCACCATCCCGGATCCCAGGTCCAGATCAGGTCAGGAAAGGCGGATAGGCCAGCCACCCAAAGGGTCAGGGGTATCGGGCAGGGACTACCGACAAACCACTCGATACGAGTTAAAGTCGACAGCCAACTTTATTTTCCCATGGCACAAACTTATATAACCTTGGTTAGGGGAGACAGGGAGACATGGTTGGCCACATGCTATTTCCTGGGCCCCCCCGATTGGTGGAGCCCCATTGCCAGGTGGGCCTGGGGCCGGGGTAGACTGCTCCGGCCCCCACCTTCCGGGTGCCAGAACCTTCTTGTTGGGTGTAATGAGTTGCTCAGTCAGGCCTGACGGCCTGACTGCGCATGCCTGGCGCCCAGGGTCACAGGAGGGTCAGCGGTACCCCCCTGTGCACCTGCAATACAATGATGGTACTAGATGCATGTGGCCCACATTGCATTTCCCTACAGTCCAGCTTTTATAGAGCCAAATCAACGAATCATGATAACTGGTATTTGATTTGTGAGCAGTTGCATCTGATGGGGCATACTTTCCCTATCATCCATTCCCTATTACTTGGCCAAAGCCCAGACCTTGAATGGAAGGGTTCCCTACAAGGTCAAAAACACTTGCATGACAGCCTACAAAAGTTATAGCTTAATAGGCCTCCATGCAGGTTAGCATAAACAGTCCAGCAGGTCTGTGTGCAAATTAGCATAATCAGTTCAACAGGCGGGTTTCGGGTACTTCTACAAAGGCAGTGCGTCAGTGCAGTCAAACTGGGGCCTGTTGCTCAGGCCCTGGCACTTGATATTCCTGTCCACACACAATCTTGCATTATCTCCAATGTATTTATTTGTGATTTTGGTCGGCCACTTGATATATAGCCCATATTCATCAAAAGCTTTCTCGTTTTGTTACTCCCTCAATTGTCTACAATGATTTCACGAGGATTGATCAAATCCATGTGATAATCTTGCCTCTTGACTCATCTGCTCATGAAATAGGTCTAGGATAGTACAGCTCCAACTTTGTCTTCACTGTTCACCTCTTACCTGTGAGTAGTTTAATGTTTTTGTTTCTGTCCTATCTTTGATCTTGTTTTGGTGCCATAATCTCCAAAAGGCATCTTTCATCCCTCATCATCACTTAGAAGCCTTCATCTCGGAAAAAAATATCTGTTGCTGCAATCTCTGTTTTAGAGTGAATTCTCAAAGACACTTAAATGTGCCTTTTTACTGCTTTATTTTTGCATCAGCTGAGCTATTTGAGATCCTGTACATGCTAGCAGTGGGAGAAATTCTGGATTAATATACACAAATGTGTTTGGGGAAGTCCAATTTACTTCTGTCTAAAAAATCTCCTTCTCACTTTAGAAGGGAAAACTCATTTGCTTTGGTATTTATGTGAATAGCAACCTAAGAAGATGAGCTTCTCATCCTTAAGAGAAGTTCAGAAGTGAAATACCCAATTTGTCAGTAGCTGCTGTCTTGAAGTTTTCAGAATTCAGTTCATCAATAAATTTGCAGTATATAAGGACAGATAAACACTTAAGAATGACCTTCAAAAAACACTGCATACTGAGTAATACATCATCAAAACTAGGTAAGTAAGAAGTCATGAATACAGAAGCATAGCAAATCATCCTCCACTTTCTGTCCTACATTTGTATATGTTACACTGTTGTGCTAATGTACCTTCTTCCTCATTCTTTTGTGGAATGCAAAGCAAAAAAGAAAGTGCTACTCTCCTGCCTAATGATTTAAGAAATTCCATGAGTAATGTAATGTATTATATGTCAGAAAGACTGGCATATCTTTCCACTCCCAGGATGAATCTTAACAGCTAAAATCACTTTCTCATTTTCTTTAAATTAATTTAGGTTTAATTTTTCCAGGCAAAATGAAAGACATTTAGGAATAAAAAGAGTGAATTTTGTCCATATAGTGTGTAGTTAAGACTCTTTCTTGAGACATGGAAATATAAACTGAGAGTTGAAACCCATTAGAAAATATCAGGAGTTACAGTTACATTCTGCAGGTTTTTGAGCATCTTTACCTCTAATGGACTTCTAAAAAGAGGGGAAAAAACGAGTTCTTACATCAAGCTCCTTTTTTTTTTTTTATGAAACAATCTATAAGTTATGTTCAGAAAATATATATGGCACATTTTAGAAGGAGAGATTCCTGTTCCTAGGAAGTTTAAAAATACAATTGAAGTGCTCATACGATATAGGCATAAATAGGTTTAGCTAAGCGATGTCCAGTGATTTTGGAGAAATGGAGAAATGCTGGCTGTAGCCAATAGCAATAATAGTTAGGCACCAAAGGCTTTATTCAAAATGATGCTTTTTAATTAGCATAAAATATGACCTAATGTGGAACTTAGGTGTGCGAATCTGATATTGCCTTATTCCTTGTGCTTAACCATGGAAGTATCTAAGTTTAATGATGTTTCTTAAAAAAAAAAAAGTTTCAATCTCATTAAATTCTTCTCTATGTATCTATAACATTCTCTGAAGTAAATATAGAGGCACTACCTAAAGTAAATGAAAAAGGACGGCAATCACTATTTTTAACATACCAGCTGATGGATTTCTGTAGAAAATTTGGTCAGCTTACCAGTTCTTGTATACTTTTATTTTTTTAATTACAATACCATGGCAACAGCAGGTTACTTGGCCTGATTCTTCAATTTCTAATTTCCAGTGAAATCTGTCATTAACTTGTTAAAGTCACAGAACATGAAAACAGTAATTTTAACCACCCACAAGCTCATTTTAACATTAAGGATTTGTGTGCTTTTTAGTGGCATAGTTTCTGGGTTACTAGTTGTTAACACGAAATGTTATTACCTGTGTAAAGATGTGACAAAACTTACTGATTGATTGACATAGCTGTACTGACTATAAGACTATAATCTAGGTATTGCTCTGAAGCCTAAATAAATTGTTCACAGTATAGTTTTCTGGTGTCAGGTGCTGTAATCACTCTGCAACCCACCTCAAGATAGAGGAGATGGTTGACTGGCTTGTTCAGTGATGTTCTGAAGATACCATCATTTCACAGGATGCTGATTGTAAGGGCAAAACCAGATAAAGAACTTTCTATGTACTCCCACCACCTGCTATTAATTCCCACCATCATGGTATTGCAGTTTTCCTCTCCTTATTTGTGCTAATACAGTTGTGCTGTGAAATGATCCAGATTTTTGAAAGGGATGGAGAGTGACTGAATGACAATGAACCTTGCAATATGAATAAGCATGAGGCTGGCACGGCAGGAAACTCCCCAGACTAGCTTTCCTTGAGCCAGTTGCTTGTAAAACTGTGGTCTCAAGGGGCACTAGGAAGCTGAGTACAAAGTGTAACTGGTTCCTTCAGTGCTTAGACTGAGGCAAAGAAAGATGCTAGTACAAAATACTCTAATGAGGAGCTCTGTCTGAGGTTCAAATGATTGAAAAAGGGGTGAAAAAAGGAACACACACGGCATAATTTTGACACATTTTGAATATGTTTGTTTTCTGTTTAGTTTACCACATGGAAAAATATATTCACCTTCTGTAAGGCTTTCTGAATTGGACTTTTTATTGATTATTTTGCACTAAAGAATGCTAAGTAGAATGTAACCATAACCTTGCAAAATGGATGAAGAGAATTAGTCTTGACATGCCAAAATTCTCATATTAAAACAAAAAGTATGAAATAGTAGTTGATCTTTAAATTGATATACACTGCTTTTCTCATTAATTATTTTCTGTCATTTTTAAGATATTTTATGTCCTAGCTCTCCTTTTTACTGAAGAGCAAAAGTTGCATCACATGCTTCTGTATAATACGCAGACTGCAGAAGTGACTATATTCTGCTAAAAAAGAAGAGATTTGCAGTGTCATTTGCTAATTAAAGAACATGAGATCTTTGACAGTAATATATGTGTGTAACAGTTCTTGTGGAAAAAAAACAGTTTTGTAACTTTTAACTTTGGGAATAACTGGTATTTAAGAAGACCTTGCAAAACACGAACAGCTAATTACTGAGGTAGTAGTAACTTCTCCTGATGGTTTCCATTGGCTTACTAAAAGTATAAGTAAAATGGATATTTACCATATATATTTATCTTTTTCCGTACTTAACCTATACAGATCAATGATCTATATAGGTAAGAAAAAATGTTTAATAAATGATGTGGGCAGTATTTATTTTTAGATATCTGCCTTTAAATCGAGTAACTTTTTCAAATATATATTTGGTGAGCTAAAGTTAATGTTAAAATAACTTCATTTTAGAAATCTGGAGTCTGCTTTTAACCTTAATGCACATGAGTAGATTTTCAAAATCAGATTATTATTCCAGCTTCATGTACAAAGGATTGTGGAATCAAGATATTACAATAATACAAAAAGTGAAGAGTGAAATGTAGGTATCCTGTTCTTATTTACCTCATATTTTTGTGGTATTTTTAAAAGACTTTGTTTTTACAATTTTTACAGGATTTTATGAGGATTACAATTAAAAGAATGCTCTCAGCTTGACGTTTAAGAGACACATATGGCTACAGGAAGAGTTTGGATTCTGTATCTTCAACTTATTATAAACCTGAAGATTATGATTTCACCATATGTTCTTTTATGTGTGTGTGCATATATATATATGTATAAAATTAGGCCAACTATGTATACACCTTTATTCTTTTTAATGAAATTGAAATTTCGACTTGAACTTTGTCTATATTGTCTAGTCTCTTATTTCTTTAGAGTAGTTATCTCACTAATCAAAAGTGGGTTAATATTTCACTTAGCAGTGAAAGCACTTATCATTTTAAAAGGACCAGAATGCTTTTTCTTTCATATACAGGTTAAATATTTACTTCGGAAAACTCATTTAATACTATCCAGCAGCAGATCTAAAACCTGCCAGCATTTTGCTTTTTTACTGCTACCGAGTACTAAAAATATGAAAAATAGTTACTGACTGCTTTTAATTGTTCAGGTCTTTTGTTATGAATTCCTGCCTAATTCATAGCCCCTACTAAATTCTGAAATGTAAATTTCTAGCTGAGCACCATGACATGAAAATAGGATGTAAGTATGAAAGAAACCCACATGAATATGGAAGTGAAATGAGCTGTAAAGGAAGCAATCTTTTCCCTCACTGTCGAAGGAGTTCAGCAATCTCCAGAGGAATGTTTTCATTTCCTGTACTTTAAAGCAGTGTCTTGTAGTCCAGAGTATATGTGTGAATGTAAAACAGACTGTAAGCAGTCTAATAACAAGACTATTGGGGCTGCAAGGCTGCCAGATTTTCAGAAGCTGCTCTGGTTTGGTGTTACACTCATCTCCAACCATGGGGAGCTTTGACTGCTGCAAGTGAATCCCAAAGACAAACCAACTGTTTGGAAATAAAATGCTGTAGAGAGATAACTAAGGCTAAATGGTAGTAAAACAGTTTTCCCCTACCCTTTCTAATTTAAAAATTAACTGCTATTCTCGAAAGTCAGTGGCCTTCCCGACCAGTGAGTCTGCCATCTTCATAATTTATGTCCTTTCTTACTTAATAAATAACCACATGCAAGCAAGTCCTCCTCGTATGTGTCCTAAACTCAGTCTCTTTTTCTGTTCCAACAGTATCCTTTACCTGATTAGTGTGAATGTTCTATATCAAAACTTCTCTTCCCTAATGAAATGTACAAATTCTGTCTGGAGAGTAAAAAATCTACAGTAGATGTGCTTTATTCTGTAGTCAACACTGTGGAACTGCAAACAAAGTGTTCATAACTACCTAATTTTACATACCTCATAAATGGTTTAACATACTCTCTGATAGAGATAGATAGATAGATAAATAGATGGATAGAGATATTGTTTATATAATCCAAGAAAGCTCAGCACTGCCTTTTAATAGATTAATACATACTTAAACCCATCACAAAGTTCAAGTTAAGTTTTTAAAATGTTAGACAAGAAACTCATAGGAGAACATTTCGTTTTTTCATCTGTTTGAGAATAACTTTCAGACTCTTCCCTATTGCCACTGGTTTCATAGCATCCCATGCATTACATACACCACTGTGGAGATCTAATTGTCCTGTGTCTTTTTACCAACAGATTCCAAAGAGCTGGAAGTTCAGAGATAGTCTCTCTTCTTTTTAGATAGGATATTCTATTGGCATTTTGTTCCTAGGTCCTTTCCATATGCACCTCTGGCTTTTTCTTACTTTGTGCTCAACGTCAGTGAAAGCAGGGTGTTGGACTGGATGATCTCCCGAAGTCCCTTCCAACCTCAACCATTCTGTGATTCTGTGAAGCAGAATATCAATCTTTACAATGGCAATTGTTAACCCTGAAGATAGTGTCATAGGCTGGTACAAAGTAATTCTCCATTTCACATGAACAATCATTAATCTACCTTTTCACTTCAAGAAGCTTGCCACATGAAGGCTGTAGATATCTGGGAAAATAGAGACAAAAGGTAATAGTGTACATAATCTCTCCTTTCTGCCTTTGCTTGAATGTTGAAGAAATAACTTGATTAGCTGTGAGACAACCTTCAGAAAGAATGAGAAGTGGATTATATATATTTTTCTTCTTTCAGTGATTATGTAATACACAACAATATGTATACTTGCATATAGATATGTATACTTGCACATAGACATGCACATTTTAACATTACTAAAATAAAACTAATACACTGTTTGCAATTTCTTTTTTAGACATATGCACATGAACTAGTTCAGGTCAATATTAAAATAAGATTTTTTAGAGTATTAAAATAGATATCTCCAAGTAAATAACCTGCCCTGATTTAGAGACAATTGGTACAAACTGATCAAACTATTCAGGACTGCATTCTTCTGCAGAAAAAAAAAAAAATCCTCCAAAATTCTCTCTTTTCCACTCAAAAACCTTTTGTTGATTAGCAATTTCACATTCCAGTGGCAAACACCTGCAAGAAGGTCCTGTGGAAGCATCACTACTTGGTTCTGTAAGCAAGGGAGAAACAGTTCTGCTAATAAACACTGGGTGGGGTACTGCACTATATAAACTACATCACATAAGCAGGCTATGACCTTTCTCTTTCAAACAATATTGCTTTTCAGACCTTTTTTTTTTTTTTTTTTTTTTTTTTTAACTCTCTGGCTAGAAACATGAGGGATAATGCAATGTGAATATACTGTTAAAATTACACGTAGAAATTATGACATCCCAGTAGCCTATATAGCCCCTTCTGGGGAAAAATGGCTAATCTTGTCAACGTGCATTAGAATTATGTGCAAAAATCTCTAATAGTAGGATTTTTGTTTTTTTTTGAATTAAGAAATGTAGTGCAAATGCTAAACAGATTGAACTGTTGAACTTGCCATTTCTGAAACACACTGCCAAAAGCAAAATTCTGCTTTAGGCAGAGAATATATCTCATGAAAGGAAGATACTGTGTGCCTTGCCTCTATTTCTAAAACATGCGTCTCTAATATGCAACTGAGGGGTAAAATATGTCTCCCAGTAGAACATGACATGATTCTCCTCACTTTATTTTATGCTTCCAATCTACTGCTTCACAGAGTACTCAGAGTGGAGCCATGTTGAAATTTATGATCTTACTCACCTGCAATTTTAATAAACTAGCTAGGTGAAGATATTTCATGCAAACATGAATAAATATGAAATACAAATGAATATTTGTAAGAAATAAATGCCAGACACAATCTTGTTGACTTTACAGTTCTATGGGAATATATGCACAATAAATGAATTGACTATTCTATAAAAATACCATAATATCACATAAATGCTGCTGGCACATTTTGACAAATTTTTCCATAGGATAAAAATGCCCACAGTGCAGTGCTTTTGATCTCCCAGTTAGAGGACATTAATAAGATGTATAATGTGGATCAATATGGGATAATAGATTAATGTGGGGAATAACTATCAAGGATAAATGTTAGAAGGAAAAAAATCTGATGTTTCTGCATCTCTGGTTAGTGAAACATAATCACATTGGTGAGCTTCACAGACTCATGAGTGGAGCAAAACACTATAAAAAGAGACTCTTGAGTTTATGGTATCTTTGTTGTCTGTGTTGTCCTGTTTTAACATGGCAGAAAATGCACATAGATAAAATTGAATTGCACATAGACAGTTTGACAAACTAGCAAGACAGGAATGCTGTCATCTCAGAATAGTGCTATATATTAAAAATATTGCAAAAATTAAGGTTTAAAAATGATTATCTCCAGTATTGTGTAGTGGTAAGGACAACATCAGAATAATGTTTACTTAGCACCTAGTACTAGCACCTAGTCTGTTGCTGAACATTAGGGAATTATATTGCCTGTTCAGATTGCATTTATTTATCACAAGATACTTGTTAGCAGTTATATCAAATAAGGATTCCAGAGGCCAAATCTGTGAATATACTTGCAGGTGGTGATACTCAGCACCTATATTCGATATTCTCTATATATCTTTATTTCTAAGGAGTGCATGTGCAGAAATAAGGATTGTGTTCTTGTAGACAAGGGTCACATGGTAAAATAATGTTTTTTTTAGCCTTACTAACACTATTGAAAAAAAAAACTTTCTAGTCATTTCTGTGCCTAAAATGCTTTAACGTGACTCCTCCATGGAAAACCTTAAGAAAAGTGTTTTTTTTTCAGCTCATTTAGAACTAGTCTTATGTATGATAGAGACTTATAACTGATTTCTAATTCCTCTCTGTGTATGCTTTCTAAGTAAGTGTACTATTTGAAAGAGGGGAAAAGGCAAGATTCTCAAAGTCCGCACCACATTATCAGTTTCTTGTGTCTTTAGAGTGAAATTGTTGTGAAATATTTAAAGTAGTCCTTTTCTGAAATCGCATGTAGTATCCAATAATCTTGTATAATCAGAAGATTGTGTGATCACTCTCTGTTCAGTAAATTACTTTTAAAAAGAGACATTAATGTGATTCTGATCATGAAGAAGAATTGTGGGCATAAGAAATTGTAAAGGTGTCTAAAAAGTTGAGTTATTCTCTGATTTGTAGTCACCAATAATCCTCTCTTGCCAGTAGGAAAACAGTTTGTTTCCTAAAAATGTTTCCCTTAAGTAATATGAAAATTATATATTTATACTGAAGCATGATTAAAATATTTCTATAAAGGTAATAATAAATTATTTAGATGTTCCACTAGACGTAATCTTACCTAAAAAAATAATCCTAAGAGAAGGAAACAAATCACTGTACTGTTAAAATAAACCTGTATAAAATGAGACTTATCTTAGCTTGAAAGTCATAAGTACATTACCTTAAGGAAAAAGAAAGTAAACTGACATATTTGATACAATAATAACCAGCACATGTCTGGAAGATGTTCTATCCTCTTCTAGAGCATTTATCTTTGATTTTTATTATTATTATTATTATTAAGGTATTCATTACTGGTGTGCAATAGCAATCTCATAAAAAAAAACCCAGTTGAGTAGATTAAACCTGTCCACAACTAATCGAGTTATGTACTGGACTCCCAAGAAATGTGTTGCATAAAAAAGAAATAAAATAAAAAATGCATGCTAGCAGTCTGAATCCTGTGTGCCTCATTATTAAGTTGGTCTTGTTTTGATGCTACTGTTTGACTTTGTATTTCTGGTGAGAATCCAAATTCCAGGTAACTTAGTTAAGTAGACTTAGTGTATGAAGCAGCACATCTAGAAATAAAAATGCATTATAATGATAATATTTTGCTGCAGAAGGTGTAGAGTACAAAGGAGAAGAGGACAGTTCAGGACTCCTCCTAGTTTGTGTTCACGCTTTACGGTAACATACTCTCACCAAAAATTATGAAGGTTTGGCTCATTATGTATAATTGTTTGAACAATGAGTGATAGAATTTACCTCGTGGCTGAAAGAGTGCACAAAGGATGTGAATGCAGGAAAAAGTCCTTTCCAAAGAGGCAGACTAATTCTAAGCCTTAACTATGAGTTACATCGACGGAGCATGAAGAAGACAGAGACTAGCTCAGTGCTTCTACTGTTCTTCTGGCAGAGTGTGGGCTAATTAATTCAGCTGTGGATTCTAAATCTTTTTTTTTTATAAGGCCTAATATTGATGTAGCTGTTTTATTACCAATGCTAGAAGGAAGCTACATGCATTAATCAATATCATAAATATATCAATAACCATTAACTCCAGTATCTCCTAGTATATAATTCACTTTTGTAATATCTAGAGATGCAGACTATGTCTACTGCAGTAAATGAAAGAGCGTTTGGCACTGGGAGCAACTAGCTCGGCAAAACTTCTGCTGATACAGCTAAACTCTTTCCAAATCATGGTGACTGTATTCAAATTATTGTTTGGAATGATCTCTGGCTTCTTATAATTTCTACATCTTGCCTAGGCATTGCCTGGTGGACTGATAGATATCTTGGGCCAGAAAAATGGAAGGAACAACTTAGAGACCTCAGATGGTAGGAAGTGAGAATAGACGTGCTTCCAAATTACCCAGAAATTAGTCCCATTTTTTGTTGTTGATACTTCTGTGTCAATCTATGAATCTGGTACCAGTAAGAGGAACTAAGAACGAATTAATTACTTCTAAGGTAAGCAGATATACTTGTTATAATGTAAAAACTAAACAATTCTTTCTAAAGAACAATTTTATATAAGGAAAACCCTGACAACTGTAATCTGAAGAGGTCTTGTCCACAGGCTATACAAGATTCTGCAATATAATAGAGGAGATTATGAGAATTTGCCTGAAAACTTCATTACAGTTTCAGGGATTCTCTGTTGTTGAGGAAATTACAACGTAAGACCTCTAGAGGTGCTAGGTATATCTTTTTAACCAAAAATTCAGCTGACCTGAGTTTCTATTACTGACATTTTCACCTACATGAAGAAGTGCATTTAAAAGCTTTGTCACAATTCTATTTGTAAAGTGTAAAGTTAAACTGCTGAGGCAGTAAAGTCAAAGGCATGCAAATGAAGCCAAAGCATAACAAAGAGTGTTTTACATTTGTATTAATTCTTACATATTTTTGCAAAAAAAAAAAAAAAATGAAGAGGAACTATATATTAATAATTTTAGTCTCCAAGTCAGAGGGAAAACTGCTTCTTATTAAAGGATGAAGTTGTCTTGCTGACAACTTCTGTGCTCGCTAAAGTGAATAGATCTTAGGAATATTGCAAGGTTCAAGAAAAAGTAGTGAAACTGACAGATTTAGAGGATGACCATATGGATGAATTGGAATGGTCCTCAAAATATATTCTGTATGCTTTTACTTGGATATTTTCAGGCTAAAACGACTGCTGAAATTTTCTTCTGAGACTGTTTATACCGCAACTAGTCTACTGCATAAGGAAATTGTAAAGATATTCTCCATATATATCTTTTTGCCATATGAGATGGATGGACGAGGAAACTGAGGAACATAAAGAGAGATTTCAAAGCCCTAGGGATGACCGTCAAAGGCATGGGAGCCCAGGTAGT
>JAWLRI010000202.1:383983-440193 GCA_034781795.1 Crypturellus tataupa | reverse complement strand
GGGGGGTTGGACTAGATGACCTCTAGAGGTCCCTTCCAACCTTAGGCATTCTATGATTCTATGATTCTATGATTTGATACAATTCATACAATTGGTACTAATTCATCATCATTTAATACTGTTTGAGATATGATCTGCTGGACTCTATCCGCCTTTTCAGAGTAAGACAATTCTCCCATACATCCTTGTCAGCCTTAGGGTACATTTTGGACACCTTTACTGTTAGAGGAACTTAAATGAACTTAAATAGTTAACACAAATGGGATGAATGAGGCTCACTGTGGATGAGCGGAAAAGAACTGGACTTTTATTTGTACCCTACAAAAATCACTTCCTGTTTTAAAGATCTTGAATGTTCTTTGCTGTGCTACCAAGAGCATTCCATTTGAATAGCAAGTCAGAAGCATAACCTATCCATAACTTATTTAAAAGTATTTAGAAGATCTGAAATCCATAGACCTTTACTGGAGAATATTATTGTGTTGTTAAGTATTACATAGATCTATACGATCTAGAGATTGCTCTGTGTACCATTTTGATGCCCCCTACTAATTCTGACATAGATAGAACTTGTATGATGATGTGGATTGTTCTTTTCCCTTTCAAACTCCTACTGGAAATTCTGCTTACAGACTTACAGGCTAGCATAGGCAATTTGTGTTTACTTCCATTAGTTTAGTCCCATTAGTATATTCTCAAGTACTAGTATATTATTCCAGCCACCCATGACTGGATGGAAAATGTTCTAAGTTTTCAGAGACTATTGAATATGTAAGACCCCAGTAAAGGCAAAACTTTGGTTCCTATTCCACTTGACAGCTTTTTAAGTCACTTTTAATTCACTTTAGAGTTGCTGTTGAGTGGTCATGCTGCCTGACCAATATACAGACAAACTGAACTGCCAGAGTGAGCAGTTAGAAATGTATGAATTATTGTTTTGTAGCAGAAAGTCAGAGACATGCACTTGAATAGGCAGTGCTGTGGTGCAGTTTATCTCCTGGCAAGCTGCCATACTCAATTACAAAAACTGCATTTAACAATATGCCTTCCTTAGTGAGCAATGCTTTCTAGTTTTCAAAATACCTATCGTTTTCCTTAATGTTTAAGGAAAAAGAAAACAAGAGGCATGGCCTGTTTTTCTTAGCAGTTGTCCCTTAGATCAATAAAAATAAAATAACATTTCTAAAATGATAATCCATAAAAAATCTCTGCATGTAGGAAACATCCATGTTTAATCATTTTAAAGCAAAATCTTTATTTACACAAGAATTAGATTTTCCCATCCATGTAATAGCTGCAGGTGAATAATGATTTTCACAGTTTTTCACATTAAATTGCAATCAGATTAAGATATGAACATACAAAATAACTAAATTTTAGTATAGAACCTAAGTAGTTTTCAAGATTTTGTATGGATTTATATTTAAAATGATTACTAACACTCCAAAAGTAGCTAAAGTACTTTATATTTGAGAAAGGTTACCATGAGTCCCTACTCTGGAAGAATTGCTTAAAAAGGGAGAATTTAGAGAAAAACTAGGTTGCAAGAGAGGATATGGCATTACAGCAGCTTGCTTGGGGTTGCCACTTCCAGGATGGCTGATACGCAGGGACTCTGCTCCTTCACGGTTCTCTAGGTAGCACAATCTGCCCTCCAGCAGCTGCAAAGGGGAGTAACGGAGGATGGAGCGGAGTGAAGACACCGTGGCCAAACTCTATTGCACTCCTTGTGCTGAGTCACTGATAGGCCACACAGTAGCTGTCAAGTGGGAGATACACGATAACGTGTTCAGTGCTGAGCCAGCAAAGATAGCAAATCACTCCCTTCAGATAAACTTTGCTTGAACTTTGCTCATTATAAGCTCATTATAATGCCAAAGCACACCTCCATCCCAAAAATTACCTGCCTCTGAGGTAAGACCACTCCTCACTGAGCACGTGCTCTAGATTTGCGATTGACTGTACCTTTAAATGAAAGCGAGAGACTTTTTCATAAGTCAATAACAAGAGTAAATATGACTACAGTCAGTCAAGCTCCACCTAAATATAAAACAAAAAAAACTTTACTAAGTGTAAAAAAAAAAAAAAAAAAAAAAAAAAAAAAGTAAACTAAGGAGGAAAGAGTGGAGGAGGGATGATTCCACTTTTGGATCAGTTTTCGATCAGTTGACAAGCTGAACCCCTTTCCTCCCCTCAGGTCAGGATGTTGCCTCAGGAGACTCAAGGCTGACAGCCCTCTCCCTTCTTCTGGAGTGAGTAATAATTGCGCATTTATACATTAGAGCTAGCTAAAAACCTTATGCTGTAGTAGAGAATTTCCTGTACTGCCCTCTGAAACCTGCTTTGTAAATGTTGTATTTGAATAAATCATGCTATTTGTGAACTCAACTACTTGCTTTGAAGATGATTAGACGTACAGTTGACAGACTGTTCATAAATCTGGTACTGCCAGAGTCAGGCCTATAGTTATCACAGTATTTGATATGTTGCCCGCTTTGCTTCATATTGTAACACCAGCATACCAAATCAATCTGAGATCAGGGAATGAGGTCCAATAAATCCTAAGGCCTAGAAGCAGATAGTCGAGTGGTGCTTCTCAGAAGAGGAGGTTGGACATTGTCCAGGGAATCACACAGTGGCTGGCTGCAAGATATGGTCAATGAAGTCCTTAAAGCAGAACTAGAACCCTAGCCCACAAGTGTGTATATAATTTTGTAATTTGCTTCTATCATGCTAAATAGATTGGAGTCTTTCTCCAAAACTATCTAGCCTTGCTGTTACTGCAGTCATAAATCTATTATAAACTTTAACAAATATATCTGACATGGTGTAGTTCACAGAATATCAAGGGGTTACCTTTCTTGTTGCAGTAAAACTCAGTACTACTACTACTGCTACTGCTGCAAATACTACCATACTGTTACTATTATAATATTGTTTTCTTTTGCTTAAGATATTATTGTGCTTACTGATCCAAATATCTTAACATTTATAAGAATACAACTATTTAAATGATGTATCTAAACAAATATTAGAACATTTTAAAAGAATGTATATGATTGGAGATTATACATGCAGAATGGATTATTTATTGTGCAAGATGTTTTCTTCATTCTTTGCCATCTGAAATCTATAAATACAAGTGTGCATAGTATAAGAAATTAATGGACCATTCATAAAGTTGAAATTATGTTTTTCTGAGATGTTAAATATCATTCCAACAGGAAAAAGAAAGTATTAATGTAAACATTTACACTAAATAACTCATTTGTTATGGGTATTTTCAGTTCATCACTGTGAGACTGACCCCTTTTCTATACAACCACCAGAAGATTACTCTCTTAAAAAACATTCTCTAAAATTTCCTATAGTGTTCTATGAATTCAGGCAGTCATGCCACCATGGACTATAATCCTGTCAGATCTAACAACCTAAACAGATTCAGTCTGAATTAGCAGTACTGTTGGAGACCTCCAAGGAACACTTATGTTTTACAGCAAGTTTTCTAGTGCTACTGACTCAGTGGGAGGCACTCTTCTCTCTGAGTTAGTATCACACTAATACCCCAGCTAGGGAATTCTGAAAGTCACTGTAATTAGGATGCAATAAATTGGAGCTCTCAGAAATACAGAACGGAGGAAAAAATGGCCAATGTGGCTTCAAGTCTCTTAAAGTATGGAACAGAAAAACATCATCAGGAAAGACTAAAAAAAATCAAAGTCATGTTGCTCACATGAAAACTATGAAAAAGACTAGCTAAGAATGTCAAAATAACTCATGATTGGCTAATAAAATATAAAAGCATTAAAAATTTCATTTTATATGATGAACTGCAGATTTTTTCTTGATGCATATGATGAATTTCTAATGGCATATCAAGGAAAAGGAACTAGCTAAAAATAAAAAGAAGGATAAAATTCATTCTTAATGAGTTTTAATTGATGTGTTGCTCCCATTATATATTAAAAATAGGCTTCAACAGAATTCATCCATCAGAGATCTTTAAACAATTAGTAAGAAAGCAATCTTCTGCTGCACAACTTAACTGTTTGTAAAAAAAATACCACTAAGAGGATTTACTAAGTGTTATTGTAAAGAACTGAATTCTAGACAAACACTGCTTTCATTAAACTACTGCTAAAAAAAAAGGAAAAAAATATTTTATTTGTTTTACCTGGTAGGCAGTATTTGCCCACCTATAGTTATGTTTCAGAACTACCTTGCTTCTTTTTTTCATAGCATTATGATCAAGAAACTAAAGTCATCTTTAATGTCAAACATATATGATTCTCTGACTGGATTATATTTTCTTTAAACTGAAGATACAGTAAGCAGTGTCCACAAAAATCTGCAGAAGTTGTTTTCTGAAGATGTTGTAGATGTTAAATGTGTAGGCTCTCTGGATATGACTCCCTTTAGACCTTGACAAGCAATTTATTGAGAAATTCTGCAAAGCATTGAATATTTTAAGAATTAGTTGTCAGTGCAACTTTCCAATTATACTGTAATGACAATGTTTTTAAAGGATTGCTATATAATGTTTTAAAAAATTATATGTATATGTACTCATTTTCCTGAAGACAGTAAAAAACTGCCTCCAGAATCAACCACTTTCTCTCCTAAATACTGAAAAGTAAAACAGTATCATTCAGATTATTTTTTCTGATTACCACACTATTGGAGAGTTTATGCATGAGAAAGTCCCTTTGGACATTATTTCCCTGAGCAGAATCCTTGATGTTTTCACAACTCATTCTAGTGAATAGTTGAACTTGTATTTTAACAATTTTTTCACTCTCAGAAGTTCATTAACTATTCCTTTTGTGATCATTGCCTCACTATTGTGAATAAATCATTATTACTGAATAATGATTTGGCACAATGCATTTATAAATTGTGCCTGATGACTCCCGCCTAAGCATGATTCAAAAGCAGCACTGTTGCTATTAGGAAACAAAAAAAAAAAATGTTGTAGATGAAATGGAAAAGTGTTGTGCATTAGCGTATGTGACTTATTCACATTCTACTGATGAAAGAGAATTTGAGAAGGAATTTATCGATATAGCAACACCAAAGAACATGTTGAAAAGACCATGCATTTTAAATAAAATATTAAACAAAATAAA
This sequence comes from Crypturellus tataupa, assembly GCA_034781795.1. NCBI lineage: Eukaryota > Metazoa > Chordata > Aves > Tinamiformes > Tinamidae > Crypturellus > Crypturellus tataupa. The sequence goes on along the minus strand of JAWLRI010000202.1, from coordinate 435,067 downwards.
GGCTTTATTTAAAGTTTTCCATTCTTAATTGTCCAACTACTTACATGACATTTGGACAACTCTATTTTGTCTAAAAAGAATTTTTAAATGTCAATCATTTTATCATTTGGAAATGACTAATATAAAAACTCATTCCCAGGCATGACTTGTGTCCAGTGGTACTTTCTCACCCTCTTTCCTTTCTTTTCCTTCTCTTTGAGGACCTTTCAACTTCAGTGAGTTTCCTCAAGTCTTAGTTGTAAATATATAATAATACCTGTTCTTTTCACAGCGCTTTTTATCAGAAAATCTTAGGTTGTATAACAGAGGAAGTCAGTATTATTTTGTTAGATAATTGCAGCATATTTGTATGTATGTTGGATTTACTGGCAAATGAAAGATACCCTTATGGTTGCTTTTTCTCCCACATTGAAGACAACAGTTGCTGTTTTGCAGTACTAATACTTTGGTTATACATTCTGCGCACTCTTTGCATACGTCCTTCCTTTCTCTCTCTCTTTTTTTATTTCTCTTTTTTTTTTTTTTTTTTTTCTTTTTGTGCATTTGGTATTCATCAAGAAACATCAGGAAATGTCCCTCAACTGATGGAGCCTTTTAGTACATGCTCTGACTGCAGCTACTTTCTAGCAAAAGGCTATTGTAAATCTTAATTTATCTGAATTCATATGTCCCACCATCCTTTTTGAATTTCTCTAAAATGAATAAAGGTACTATATCCCCAGGGCTTTCAATCCATTATTTCTGATGTAAAAGAGAATACGTGATTATCCCACTCCTCTATTCCTATTTTGTTGCTTGCTAATGTGCAAGGACTTAAGCACCAAGAGTGCTATGTGAAACAAGACAAGACTGATAAGGTGGGCTTTCATCTAAATACAGCTGCTGCATACCTTTTCTACTGTTTATCCCCTAGTTTTTTTTTTGTTATCTTGATATAAAATTTTATGCCTATAAACAACAAAAATACTTGCTATGCATACCTAATAAAAGGTTCTGTTTAAAAAGCTGTACTCCGTCTTTACTCAAATTTCACATTCTATGTTTATATCTAGGTTGATTTCTGGTGTTTTGCTCCTCTTCCTGCTTCTGTATTTTACAATATGTATAGTGGTATCAGAGCATAAACAAAAGCTGTAGTGTTAGAAAAAGATAAGAGTAACAAGGTTGTTTCTAGTCTTGTGCGTATATATAAATATGTCCTGTTGTTTTTTAGAAAATCGCTATTACTTGGATAATGTTAGAGCATATATCCTGAAATAAAAAGGAGTAAAAAGTTATTTCCTGAATGTTTTCCAGCTGTATCACTGCTTTTTATCTCTGTTTTCATTTTGAGGAAAAGATTTGCTTTAGGTGAAAGCATAAACTTTGTATGCTGAAGTTTTGTCAATGTTTGTGTAATAGTAAAATTTTTAAGAACCTCATTTATTTAAGAAGTCATATCCTGACATACAAATTCTCATGTAAAGTGATGATGAATATGCAAACTTTTAAAATCAAAACCACATTATTAGTAGAGGCCCTACTATAATGTAGAGAATCCCTGCTACATGTGCCCAGATATGTAGTGAATGCCTGAGAAAGGTATCTGACTTGACTATGTCAGGAAACATGAATTAGGTCTCCAGACTTTCTATAGCCACTGGAAAAATCTAGGCATCTCTGAAAGTGTTTCAGGGTGCCCTGTTGTCTCTAAGCCTCCAGAAGCAGATCTTTGGGGTAAATCTCTCCAATAAGCAATTAGTGTCTCTGCATGCTGTCATTCATGACTCTGTGAGTTAGAGGTCATTCCTGCATATTTAGTATGCAGCAACTTTGCATCCATGAATGTGTCCAGTCTTTTTCTGGGTCTGGGTAAACCTTTAACTTCCACTATATCTTGTTGCAAGGCGTTTCACAGTTTATGTATTTATTACATGAAGAATTGGAATTGCCTTTGTCTGCTATTTTCTAGCTGTCACTGGTGCCCTGAAATTCATGTATTTGTTGTAAGAATTGAAACCTCTCTACCTCTGTGATTCTCATGTTTTTAGAGACCTTGATCGTGTCTCCTTTCATTTCTCTTCTGAGCTGAAGGGTCTATTTAGGCAATTCACAGTAGGGATCTGTGATCTTGGAGCTCAGGGAGAAACTGCTGAGCTGAGCAGTCAGAGAGCACTAGCAGGTTGTGAAAATTACTGGCAGATAATGATGCTACCCAGGAAGTCACTGACCTGACTGATACCAAAGCCAGAAACAAGTATCAGGGAGACTAATCCTTTTCAATTCTATTTTATCTGTTCTAGCCATTTGAAGTCTTCTCTTTCTAAGTAGTTTATTGTTTCATTTCATTATTCCAGTAAAATCCTGACTCTTTGAGGAACTCTACTATGAAACAGAAGGATAGGTAGAAAAGCTTTGCCTGACAGTGCTGAACAGCATAGGGTCCTAAGAGAGTTTCTTGCAGTACTTTGGTGATGACTACTTGTCTGTTCAGTTCTATTTCATAATTTTAAGCAATTATTTCTTGATACAATAACCTTATTTGTGCATGACTGCTTTGTTTGAAATCTAGCTAGGTTATATCACTCAGATTTTCCTTATTTTCAAACTTGTTCTGGAAAAAATAATAACTAGTATCAGTGTTCAGACTTTTATGTTCCATCATGTGCATAGATTTATACATGCACATGTATTAAAAAGTTTTTGCATTTTCATTAAAAACATCAGACAGCTTATCTTTGTCAACAACAAATTTCTCCTACTAAAGTCTTTCATCTTTCATGGTATCCAATGCTGAGCTCCTATTTCTTGCTGACCTAACATAAATTTAAACATAAATTTGTTGTATGTCTGAGGATTTTTCCAATAAATGTGTTTCTTCATTTTATACACTAGAATCAAATGTGTGAGAGAATAAGTGAAAGCCACCACATAAATCAGTACTCTCACAGATCTTTCTTTTATGTAGAAAAGAGATCTAAGTGGATCCTAGAAGGCACTATCTGAACTAATTGCACCAAGCTAGCGTCTGAAGCATTCATTATTAGTCTTTTTTTTCTAATGTTATCTCCCCATTAATACTACAGATGACACAGGAAAGATTACTAGTAACTGTTGTTGGGTACTGGTTCATGGTAGAGTAAGCTACATACTGAACTGAACTCTTCGTTATAAAAAGGCATATCTGCATTAGATGTTCCAGAATGGAACTACAAGCAGGTGGTGTGAGATGCTGCTTATTTATACAGTAAGAAATGCTGAAGAAAGAAAGTTCTCTTCTGTTATGGGACCTAACTCAAAGGTCATGAATGCCATTCTTTAAGATTCACAACCTTGAATAACTCTTTGAGTCGATCTAAGCATTTAGTGAAAATTGTCTCCTAAGGTATATTTTGAATGAATATTCATGCTCCAGTATGTTACAAAATGTAGTTTATCACTGTACATGATTTTCTTTTCTTTTAGTGACTCTTTACTTTTACCCAATATACAGCTGTAAGATTTTTTGTGTTATTGCTAGACACTTTTTTCAGTCTTACTCCTTCTCTCCTCTTTATAGAAGATTGGTTAAGTCTTGGGACCTCTAACATTTGTATGCAAATGAAATTATTTTGTAAATCCTTGGAAAACAGAAAACAAATGTAGAATGAAGACCAAGAATAAACCATGCATGTGTGCTGGTAGCATGTCTTTGTGTTATTTACAACATATAAGTAATGCTGGTGTGTTGATACGCATGAACGTGAAGATGTTGCATGGTAATTTGACTGACAGCAACAGTATGATTGAACAGAAACTTGTGGATACCCAAAGGAAAGAGTTGTCAGACACAGAAAACAACAGATGTTAAAGAAAGAGGTGGCACCAGGCAAACACCAACCAAGGTGGTATTTCCATGACATGCATGGGCCAAGGCAAATACAGGGTTGACTTCCATGGAGTAGAGAGAAGCCAAGATATGAGGGTTTAAAACTGTAACTACTTCTGGGACCGATGAACAGTACTGTTACACACCACTTGGGCAGGAAAGTTGAAGAGCAGAGGGCAGAGACTGACGAAAGCCACTAAATTGGACCAAATACATGCTGAGTACTGGCATGTGGCAGTTTCCATCTTCTATTAGATTGATTCTACTTATGCAGTGCTCTACATTTCTCTACATTTCTTTTTTCTTTTTTTTTTTTTCTTGTTGCAAATGAGTCTTTCAGTTTTTACATTTCATTAATTTCTTCTGCAGTGCGGAATTTGGACACCATACTCTTATCTAACACTGATCATGTATTCATGCTTTGTTAGTTATAACTGTGGCTGCCTAACTTTAATGATACTCCCAGACAGTAAACACCTGTGACTTTTCAAAGTGTCTTTTCTTCTTTGATCCTGCCAACATGGTTTAGGGTAATTACCATAACATGATTTTCTGCAGCACAGTTTCCTAAGATGTTCTAGTATGTAGTATTACAAACTTATTATGCTAGAATTCACTATTTATATAATTCAATGGAAAGAGTATACCCTACACAAGCACAGTGGCCATCATTATCCTAGTTCTTCATTAGAATTAACCTAACACTGTCAAAAGTGAATCCTAATTTCTGGTTTCCCTCTTGGCATTTAAAATCTTAGAAGATAACACTAAAGTTTCTAAACGTTAGACATCACACAATGACTGTCTCTGCTGGGATGCTGTTTTTAAAGGGAAGGGCTAATTGGTCATCTTCTGCAGAAAGTCTCTGCTGCCTCCCTTGTGATGCTTTTTAGTTTGAGGTATTACATCAAGTGCCATGGAGTATTACCTGCAGAAAGTAGATTCTACTTTGAATTCAACTTTCTCACTCATCTAAATGTGGCCTGTGATCTTGACCTCCCCCAGCCATCCAAAACAACATCCTTTGTGTGCAGCAGGCTGGGGCTGCTGTCATGCTGCTGAGGGAGACCCAAGCTGAGGAGGAGGAGGAAGGTCCCACTATGGACATCACACTCCTCCTGGCAGAAGTCCTGGGGGTGCCTCTAGCCTGTTGTAACACCCCCATCGACTCCCTGCTCCCAGTTCTTCCTGAGAAAATAGCAAACTGTCAACATCAGGACCTGGGAAATGTGAGGATAACACCAGAGAAGAGGAGGAGGGTTTTTTGTACAAAATTCTAACTTAACAGTGTTTTTCCATATTATTTAGATAATATATACAATTAAATTGCTGAAATTCTAACAGCAAATTCTTCATTTTCGATTTGTTTTATTTTCCTTTTTGCCCATAACAAAAATTTTGGGTGTAACAAATACACAATGATTTTTATCCTTGCAAAATGCTAATAGCAGATTAATCTCAATATTAAATTTTCACACAGCCTTTCCAACAAAGTGTTATATATGAGGAAGTAAATTGTGTTTTATTCTAAACCTATTTTTATATGAAACATCTAGAAGAGTAGCTCTGAAAATTGCCATCTTGTGAACTTATTAACTATCAACAAGATAGTTTATATTTCAATCTTGATTATTATGCATCAAAAAAGATTGTAATCCCAGTGTTTAATAAATTGTGTCAGAGTATTCATAGTATATCTTTTGTTACTACATTTGCCAGTAGTAGAATTTAGTTAGGAAAAATAAAAGTAAAGTACTTTTAACCTCAATGGATATACTGAGGATATATTTTTTTCTTTTTAGAATTTAAAAATTAAGCATTTTTAGGTTGTGATAAAAGAGATTATATATACTTGCTATATATACTTGCTATATACTTATAGCAAGCTATTATGTTCATATAATAGGGAAAAGGACCTATTTGCACCAGGGGAGTCAATATTAGTAATTTTTATATAGGATTAGGCAAAAGTCAAAGAATTTCCCATCCACACATTTTGTGTGTGTGTGCGTTTTCTGTGTATAGAGAAGCTTATGTAAAGACTGATGTAGGTATGAATAATCTGGAAATGTTCTGTTATCATCATACTGTAGCACTGTATACAGTTTGCTCTGTCAGCCAAGATATGGTAGAGTACCTCTTATTAAATGTTTTGTTGGTTCTGTTTTTCTTGACTGATATAAAAATTATCTGTTTGTTCCTGAAATCAATTTTAGCAAGATTTCATAATGAGGCAGTACAGCCATCCAGAATGCTGAATATCTAAATTGTCCCTTTACTTTTTCTTCAGCGGCTTAACTATATCCAGTGATTGAATCCGCACAAAATTGCAGAACAATATATATGGCCTGCATGACCAGTAAGTTAAGTTGTCATCTTTCTCTGTAATTATTTATTAATTAGTTAGAGAAACACGTAGATGAAGATAAATGTACTCAGATTCTCTGCAATCAAAGGCAGAAGGCAATTTATCTCGGCTTCCCTTATTTTGGAACCAATTTTTTAGAAAAGTGTAGAGATTCAGGGACAGTCTCCACACTCCATCTAAGTAGTCCACATCAATCTGTGGTGGCAGTAGAATTAGCAAGAAATCCTGGAGCAAGAAAGCTTCAGAATTTTTTGATAGGTATTGGGCATGACAACTTTGACAATTAGTGCCTGGTGTCCTCAGCTTGATGATCCATCTTTACTCTGACAAACTTCAGGTTGTAAAATTTCAAATTGATGCAGAGGAGGAAGATAACAAAAGGCATCTAATGAGTTCAAACACAGACATATGGACATGTCTGGGATTCTGAAAAAGTATTAAGGATCTATCAGATATTTTTGAGAAGGAGGTGAATAAAAAGACTGTATCAATTTCCATTGCTACCCTAATATATACATATGTACCGCGATATGTAAATATAAGAACAATTTTACTATGGGACTCTGATCTCAAGCAACCAAAGTAACAAGGAGTAAAGATTTTCCTACTGATATCGGTATGCTCTGGATTACTATATTTTATCTATTTCAGAGGGTCAAATTATCATGTAGTTCCACAGATATAGCCACACTGTTTTAATTTAATTCAAATATTAATGTTTGTGCCATTGTATGCAGAAGTAAGTGCTTTCTGTTTAGAAGCTGCTTAAGAGAGATAACTACTGAGAATACAAAGGAAATATCCTAATCAATGCACATCTTCATAGCACAATAGACAACAGAAGTATATAATATGAATAAAATCTGTTATTTGTATCATCTTATTTTGAAAAAATCAAACACTCTGATTACATGCAAACTTAAAGGATGATGCTTTCTGTGATTTAAAATGAAAAAAAAATCAATCAGTGTAAGAGAAGAGTTAAAGAAGTTGTTATTCAGAAACAAGAATCTTGTCAGGGCTAATGGGTTGCTATGACATGTACTTAGTATAGAAATAAAACAAAGTATTAGCTTTTCTCAGTAGCTCAGCTACCAAGTAGGACATGAAGTGAGAACAGCTGTGATGCTGGTAGTGAGATGCCATCCGTTTTTTTTCTGCTTTCTTCACACTGAATATTTGGTTCAGAATGATGAATTGAACACTCATCAGTGTAAGCAAAAGTAGGAGAATTGTGCCTTATACTGAACTGAACAATAATATGCTGCCAACAATTGGTCCAATCAAAATGGTCATCTTTCTCACATTGTCATGCATTCTTTTCCATGTCACAGTAACATAGAATTTTACAAAGACATATCTCACTACAAGGCACAATTTTACTGATTTCAAGCTTGATTTTCCTGTACTACTATGTGTTATTAGAAGTGCAGATGCTTCATTGGGAGCATCCCAGGATCTAAGTCCACCTATGTGATTTGTCACTGATATTGTAAGGTTTGCAAGAGGAGTATCCAAGTCAATTCCAGAAAAAAAAAAAAAAAAAAAAAAAAAAAAAAGCTTGTTTCCACAGGGATATAAAACAACTCTCACTGGTCAAGTTACAGATACAGTCCTGCTGTTACATTTTGTATCTGCCTTTGCTGTCAAGAGAACGTTCACTGTCATTAGCTGAAGGGTGTACCAGTGCACGGAGGAGAAAGGAGCAAACCTGTCATTGCGACATTTGCTGCGGTTTCATGGGGAGTAAATTTGGTAAGAGATGAATCTCCTTGCATTCCAGATGATCCTCAAAGGTTAGAGGGACTTATCTCTCTTTTCTTCCTTCTTCCTTCCTAGTTTTTACCCTCCTTCCTTAGTTCACCTTTTATATATTTTTTTTTCCATTCAAATGGCGCTTGAGTGACTCTAGTCATACTTACTTTTGTTATTCATTGGTTTAATAAAAAAAAAAAAGTCTCCTGAGTTAACTGAAAATTTAGAGAGCATGTTCAGTGAAGAGTGGTCACGTGTTGGTATTATAAGAGATTAGAAGGAGAAGAAGCCTGAGCAAAGCCTATCAGATGAAACTGATCTGCCACCATTTTTTGTCCAGCACCAGGCATCACACTATGTGGCCCATCAACTGTGTGGCACCACCAGGCTGGGCTGCCATCTCTGCATGGAGTACAATAAAGTTTGGCAGTGGTGTCTTCGCTCTACCCTCCATTCACTCCTTTTAGTATGTGCTAGGAGGGCAGATTGTGTTGCCTAGGGAATTGCGGAGAAGTAGATTTCAAACATACCAACCATCCTGGAAGTGGAAACTGTCTCTCACCTCAAGCAAGCCTCTGCAATGCCAGAACTTCTGTTAAGGTCTATTTCTCTCCAAGTCCCCCTACTTCTCGAGCAATTTTCTCACATATTGGACCATGTACCTCTTCACCAGCTAATGGTAATGGAGAATCATTCTATGAAGAAATTATCACACTATTAAGCTGAAAACAGGCAGAGTTTTTCTCAACCTTCCAGAAGCCATTCAAAGTTGTAGATTTCTTTCCTATTCTGTGCACCTAGAATATTGAGTAAGAAAATGGAAATAAGGATAGTAGTAATAATTAAAAAGCTATATACTAAGTAGGTTTGTTTTTTCGTAGTTTTTGGTTTTTTACATCTTTTATTTTTGCTTTGGATTCTCCTCAAACAATACCTTATATGGATATCTATGTGGACATATGAAACATAGGATGATGTAGATATTACCTCAAGAAAATGAACAGAAGTAAGTTTAGGTGAAAAAAAAAGTCTGTGCAAAATAAGAAGTAAATGAAATTTCAGGATATTTAACAAAAACAGTTTTTATGTGGGAAATCTTAAACAGTAATAAATTCATTAAAATTACTTTTATTGTCGTATAACAAGGAGTTCTTTACTGGCAGTAAGCTTTTTGGAGATCTTCTAGGAAATATAATGCCCAAAGTCACAAGAAGAAATTGAATGCACTGCCTCACATCATAACAAGTTGTAGTCAGGAGGATCTAGGACCTGATAAAAATTTAAGACCCAATACAATATTAAGCACCAAAATAAATGCAGTATAAATCACAAAATAGCTCTTCCATTTTTTCTAATCTAAATAATGAATATCATTAATCTTTAACACTGTTTGAAGAAATTAATCATCCAGATCTTTGAGCTGGAAGTAGTTGTGCCTTCTTCACATACGTACAGTAAAAATACTTTAACGAGAATGGTCTGCATTCTGCTGCTCGAAAAAGGGACAGAGATTTTCCATTCAGAATTTTCACATTACAGAGAGGCAATGGTTGTGCAAAACTTACCATGGTCTATATACTCTATATACACTATATACTCTATATTTTTTCTCTTTTCACAGAAACATGCCAGGAGATCATTTTAAATAGAAGGCTGTAGTTTTATATATACTGAATGAAGTACTTACCTGCTGCTCTGCAGAAGAGAATGCAATATTTATAGAGGGCTCTGAAAAATCCAGTGGTTAGTATAGCTCTCATGTTACCTAGTTAAGGCAATCACTTGGGACCAGAAAGGTCTGGGTTGTTCCATAAGCTACTTATACATGTTACCCAGTGTCTACTTCGTGTAAAATGTATTGGAACAGTCTTTGCAGGTGATGCATTTTGTAAGTAGTATATAGTAGTAGTATATATAGTATATAGAGTAGTATATATGCACGGACATATATTTGCTCACAGAATATCTAAGCATTGTGGAAATCTACCTGAAGGAATTCCAATTTTTTTCCATGCTGAATGTGCATACACATTAGGTATGTTGTAAGTTCTTAAACTCTATCAAGACTTATGTGTATACACTAAACCAGAATATTAAATAGAAAATAATAAGGTAGAGAATAAATAAGGTAGAACCTCAGTGTCAGAAAATGAAAATTGGGTTTGACATCTTGATTGGATATTGTTTTGCGTGACCAGTAGACTAAATTTTATCTATAGTTTACTTCAGTTCCATATGTCTTGCACGTTTCTGGTGAAAGTCTTAACCTCTGAGTGATTAAATACTTAGTCTAAAAGACTTTTGTCTTTTGTCTTTTCTTTTTTCTTTTTTTTTCATGAAAAAAATTGACTTAGCTATTTTTCCAACTCAAAAGAGTAGCTGATAACCATTAATTTGGGAGGCCAAGATTTCACGTAAGATGTCAATTTCAGAATTAAGCACAAAAAGCACAATTTTGTAGATTCAGTTTTACCAGAATTCTTATAATTCATTTCGCCACACAAACCATATTTACTTTCATTGAGACACTTAAAAATACAAAAAATGTCCCTGAAAAATAGACAAAGCCTTTTACATTCATGCTGGGAAAGAAAAGAAAGAAAAGAATGAATCATGTGATTGCAGTGTAATTCCCCTGTGTTCAAAATCATGTGATTACTGAGTCAGGCTGCACCGACTGAGCTGATCTTCTGAGTATTTGAAAATTTCTTGCTGCCTGTTTTAACATATGTTAAGCATCAGTACATTTCCAATTTGCCTTCTACCATAGAGAGGACCAAATATCAACTCTATAATCCAGCCTGTCCCTAGGATTTTAAAGACTAGAAGCTCCGAGGTCTTTTCAAATATTTATGTCCTGTATGCCAGCACAGAAAGCTGCTGCCATGCCAACCAGCCAGCAAGCATCTATTTTCAACAGACAGAATGCATATCTCCCCTGCTGATTTTGCCCAAAGCCTTTTTCATTCTTTTGACTTTCAACCTATGTAAGTTGACAATTAAAAAACAAGAAAGCAATTATCAACTTTTTTTTTAAACAATAAGAAGCCTTATTAAAATAAAATATTGCAGTTCTCTCTTCTATCTCAATATTTATAATTTCAGACATTCTACTATTTTGTAATTATTCCCATGAGGTGCAGTTTGTGAGCTGTTTACATGAGATGAATGGAAGCATGAAAAGTACATGGTCCATTACACTCATAGTGTATTGCTTCTTAATTTACATCTTGCTTTGGGGCATGCAGGGGATTATTTTGGCAATTTCTGTATGGCTGTTTCAAACTCTGTAGATTTATCTCCCAAGGCTGCTTTTACTTCTGATTTGAAAACCACTTGGTAGGCAGAAATTTCACCATCCATTTGTCAAATAAATTTCCTACTTATCTTATTTTGCTTGTGGCAATATAGTGGTTTAAGAGAGGAGAGAAACCTAATGACCATGACTTACTCTAATGGGACAGGAAAATGTAGAACTTGAAGACAATGAATATAATTATATTTTTATGAGCAATCATGTAAATATATTATTAAAATAGCTCTCAAAATGGGAAAAAAAAGTTAGTAAAATCAGGCTGAATAGATCTTTAGTATATTTCCTAGCTTATTCCTTCTGCCTAATCTAAACCCAGAATCACTGGAAATAATAAGTTAAATGAACCTTAAATTTATTATGTTCCTTATACAAAGTATGTTTTTCTCAGAATTAACCTCTGATACATATGGAAAGCACTTCTGGCAAGATATAACAGCCTGACACAGCAAATTGAGGTTTCCTTGAGATTCACTTTCTCTCTTTTAATCAGAATATCTGCAGCATTCATATAAGCAAGTTTTGATAAGAGGAATTCTGCCATGATATTGGATGTTTTTTTCTTGGTTGGCTCAAAGACCTTTTTGGATGGGAAGGGCCCTCCTTTCCATGCTAGACATCACACTTCAATGGGTCTATGAGCATGAAATCTCAAATAAGAGGGTAAACGTAGAAAAATCATGCCTACACTGTGAAGACCAGTGAATCTTAACATGATTCAAGCATAGTACGTTTCCAGATAATATAACAAAAAAAAATGCTATATATAGACACAACAGTCACAATTGAAATGAAGTGTTCTGGCTTTGATTTGTATGTGTGAACTTAAGATACTCAATTAAAATACTTAAGGTAGGAGATCAGCTGTACCTGGATTAGTTTCCGGAGAAGCTTCTCACGGTCTGTCAACTAGGGAGTATGACAGAATGGTAAGTGTCTAACTTATGCAGCTAATTACCTGATTTCTGATGGATGAATCTGGCCTTACTTTTTATCCTACAGTATCAATATTGCTGAAATAGATGTGAACAAAACTACTCTAATCAAATATTTAAATATAAAAATGAAAAGGTTTGCTACCATTGATTCACTGTTTTGCTAAATCTATACTTGAGAATGCTTAAATCGTTTCACATTTCAAAATTCCAAATATAATATTTATTTGTTTTGCTTTCATGTTGCCCTAGAGGCTATCCCAATGAGGATCAAAAAAGAATTGTACAAATAAAAAGTTTAAAAGAAAAACAACACAAGATTCAGAAAAACAGAAACCAAAGCTTAAGAAACAGTCAAGAACAAGCTTAAGAAGCTTAAGAAACACTCAGTAAAGTCAAGAAACGGTTAATTCTGGAACTTTCAGAATAAATATGGACAATCTAAAATATTTACTCTTGAATAATAATTCAACATTTCCTTTGGTTTATTGTATAAATTAAAACTTACTTTTGTGCTGTTTCCTCAATTTGTCCCTCAGCTGATATGTGCAGGTATGTGTATATTCTGTCCTTGGTACCCCCATCTGAGGAAGTGCTTCCCTCATCCTTATTGCATTCTATGCTGGAGCAGCCCAGTCTGTTGCTCTTAAACAACATGTAGCTCATAAACAGTTTAGTGTAATCCAGTATTGGCAAATAATCTATGGCCATCCATGGGACTATATCTCACACAGGTGCAGTGGGTTAAGGAACAAAGTATGAGGAGCTGGCAATGACAGCTTCGTCAGGTAGTTACTGAATTTAGAGGAGAGCCTGATCTAATTCTTGAAGGCAAAGTGGGGAACTTGTTTGTCTTGCCTGTTTAAAAGTGGAGTATTTAATGGTTTTCTCCACACTTTATCTATACAAGGTATGGGGAACATATTCAGTGGCTTTAAGTGATATGGAGATTTTAGAATCAGATTTGGAGAACTAGGAAAGTTGATAACTATTGCTTTAGATAAAATAGCTACTGGCAATTTTTAATAGATCATATAAATAATAACAATTTTAACAGCATTATATAATTTATGTTATATTTTATAATAATAAACGCTAACATCTGGGAAGTAGACATCTTATATAACCTCAACTTCCATCCTATTATTACTTTGTTGATCTTAATTCAGAAATGAGTGAACTGACATAGACATAAATGAAAAGAACATCTCCAAAAATGATGATATCGCAAATAAAGATTTAAGCAATTAAGATTCCAGGAAGGTTTATGTTTATGCAAATACAAAGTTATTTTTCATCTAAAGCTGTGAAAATAAATATAAGCAACTGCATCTATAATAGTTATTGGCCAAAAAGAGGATGTTAGTTATTCTGGAATGTTTTACCTCTTCAAATGCTATTTCTAGTTGGAAAAAAAAAGATGATTTTTTGCCATAACTCACAACACTATCAGAGGAAACAACAGGTTGTCTTCTTTTATGCAATAGCTTTATGCCTTGAGTTCCTGCAGTTCTCATACTCCATTAGAGGGGTTTTGAAACCTCTTTACAGTGGATTTAATATTAAACCCTAATCACAGTCAGATAAGTACTCTCTCCTCTTATCTTTCAGACCGACTTGCTGTTTCATATCTACCAGATTATCTATACAAACTAGAACTGCTTTAATAAAAGCTTAAAAATGAGCTTCTGAAGTGCTCAGCAATTAGAACATTACAAGTCTGATTCAGATATATATATTGATAAAAATTAATATATACCATATAAATATAAATCATAAAGCCATATAAATTATTTGGACGGGTATATAGATATAATTTGATTATTCAAATTAATAATGAGATTAAATTTTATGACATTAAAAAAATACAAGGTTAATAGGAATCATCTTGTGCTCTATACAGCTCCAGATTGAGACCCACAGAGTGGAATTGTAAGAAAACATTTATACATGTACAAGTATATCAAATGTATATGTAACTTAAAATATCTTTTCTGTTACATCATTTTGGTATATCATTGGTAATGCTATGCATTTGAGCTGGTTAACTTGAAATATTTAGATTTAACCTTTGTAAAATTATTTGCTCTTTCCCTATAAGAAAATAGTCCTATGAAATTCCTTTTTAAACTGCAATACTCCACCTTTTCCTAACGCCTTTACAGTTTTAAATAACTCAGATAAACCATTCTTACTGAAGTGGAAAGGAATTGTGACTATTCCTTAGCAAGTAATGCTTTTCATTCCTCTTTTTCCCAATAGAATTCCTCAAGGCAACTGTTATTATGAGGAAAGACATAAACTCAGCTTTGCCAAGAAAATGTAAGTTTGAAATGGGATTACTATTTCATTTAATGTATTTTTGGATTATTAGACTATTTAAAGAGTATTGTTTAATTTAAACTTTAATATTCTAGCTATTACTTTTCTTTCAACTTTAACTTTTGTCTGAGAGCAGAGAAATTGGATATTAGTCTTGTATTTAGGCTTAGAATTGTCTAATTTGATAAGTGTTATCTCTGATATAAAAATAACATTCTAAATTGCTTTTTAACTATATATCAGTTTTGCTTTTCAACTATATATCAGTTTTGAAAGGGCTATTTTGTGTTTGAATGTATTTCTAAATGCTAATATAGAAGAATATAAAAATGTCATCATTTAAGCAGAAATGCTTGATTTTTACAGTGATGTCATAAGCCAAGTTTATGAGATAAGGTCTTGCAGTGATACTTTTAATGATTCACACACGCAATCTGAGCTCATAGCAGTATAAACCAAGTTGAAACCAGTGGCACATGGGGATGATTCAAAGTATGAGATCAAGCATTCTTTTCGTTTCCAGAATTTCACGGTGATTATACAGCAATACTGAGCATCGGATATCTATCCTTGAAAGCAGTCCTCCTGAAGGCCACACAACTGAAAAACAAAACCAGAACTGTGCCTCCATCTCTAAACTAACCTTCCTTCTTGAGAAGGATTCTCTACCATGTAGGTGACATAGTTGGATCTGTAGGTTATAGTTGGGTCTGCCCGAGTCAACAGTCCAGTGCTCAGATGAAAGCCAGCTACTAGAACCACAGTAACCAAACTTAATTGTGGGCTATAATAAGAAATTTGAATAATTTGCAGCCCAAAAGTAGTTTGCAATAGCAGACAATCTCTTGTGAAAATTTAGATGTATTTCTGAGTTCTTTACTGACTGAAACTTTGCATAGCAGCATCAGTAAAAAAATATTCTCTTGTTTTTCCAGCTGGCTAGAGGATTCTGGCATATAATGATCTGGTCTTGGTTATTCACATTTTGATCAATCTCTTGGATGCATTAGAGAAAAATGATATACTTGGGCAGGAAGCCTAGAGTGTTCAGAAAACTCCAGCTCAAAACAGAAATACAAACCACCAAAACCATACCAAAGCTGTTCGATGTTCTCTCTATTATCATTTTGTGTTCCAAGATATCTAAAAGACGTCCAGAAGTTATAAGTTGAAGATTAACAGCTTGTCTCTTCTAACACAGTGGACCTCTGCAACAAGCCTATCATCCATATCTTTTCAGATGCAGGCTTTTCTACGGACTGTTAAATAGTCCTAAGAGAGCTATCACATTCTGAAAAACATTATAATTAATATCCTCCTAGGTCACTGTTTAACTATCTATACAGGTAGGAAGATTTTCCCTAAATGGATTGAAATTCTCTTATATCCATTACTTCTTATATTATTACTGTGGCCGTCTTTATGTATTCATATAAATAGTCTTTTAAACTACTCCTTTTTTGCCTTCTCCATTTCTCTCTCCCATCTCCTTTCTTTTCTCTTCCCCCTTCCTTCATCCTTTTCTTGTGGATTTTGTTTACTAGACTTCCAATCATTCTTTTATTGCATCTTAACAATTTGCTTACTTCTTTCTTAAGCTGTAATGCCTAAAGCTAGATACTGTAACCCTTTCTTTGCAGGTTCCTCCCAAGGATTTGTGCCTGTGCACGTGGATCCAACTTTGATATGCCCTTGGCTCAGAGAGCTGAAAAAGAACTGTGAGAGAGTTTATACAGAGATAAGAAAAGTGAAAATTACAGAGACTGGTAGGACTTCTGGTCAGTGACTGCTAGCAGATCAAAAATCCAAAGGGAAAAACACCAATGTAGAGAGGCAAAAACTTACAAAAAAAAAACCCAAAACCAAAAAACAAATGAAAAAAACAGGCAAGCTACTGGAAGCTGTTGTCTTCTATGCTCATGTACTTACCATCTTCTGTGTGTGCTGGCCAATAATTGCTCTATACGTATCAATTAACCTGCAAAGTGTCTCCATCCTTGCTAAAGCTGCCAGAACAAAACAGATGAAAACAGATAAATGGATTGTTCATCAGTCTTAAAAGCATCAGCAGTTCTCATGTGGCTTGTTTCAGATGGTAAAGTCACAGAGATATATGTATCTGCTTAACAAAAAATTTAGAACCATCTAATGTTTTTTTTTGGGGGGGGGACGACAGATTATCTTACTGTAGTATGACTCCATTTAACTCCCTGCCCTATTTTGAATTGATTTTATTCATCTTTTGGAAAAACACTAGCTAGCAAAATATTATTGTGACGTTTTATTAGCATTTGGGCAAGTTTACTGTTAAACAGTGATCTGACCAATGCTTTATTTTTCTTTATGATCTTTATGGCACCGCAGTGAATTATCCATATCACATTGCTGATTTTATCATCTAAATTCAACAGAAATTCATTGTTCCAACAAAATTAATTTTTGTTCTGTTCTGGTACCTAGTGGCAGCTTAAAGAATTATTATATTAGTGTATTGTACATTTTTATCTCCTTTTTAAATAACATTGCAAAAATAATAATGAAAGGATCTTATTAATGTCAACTTATACTAGGGCAAAAATACCATCCTTAAATAGTGCAGAAGATTAAATGACACTGTCACGTAAGGCATTTATGGGTACTAGAATAATTTGCAAGTGCCCCTACAAAACTTGTCATTCTAGTCAGTTGGCTCTCACTAGGCTTAGAGAAGCATAATAATTTAAATATAAATAGTTTGTCACACAAATTATTAAACTGATGGCAGATTATTTGAAATCTAAAATATTAAAAGGCTATAAATCTCATTATTTTGGTATATTCTGACATAAGTAATATAATATAGTATTTTATATATTTATATTTGAGCAGTTTGCTCACATATTCAGAACTCTACTTTTCTGGTATCTTGCATAACAGAGATAACTCCTCAAATCTCTGATTTCTTAAGTACATCCTTTATCATAGGAAAGACCAACCTTAAGGTTTTTAAAGTATCTATTAGTGTCTATTAGCAACATGATTTCTTCTTCTGTTGAGCACTCAGATATTTCACTTTAAGGAATGAAATAGCACAGGATTCCCACTTTTCTTTTAGACATGGGGAATTTAATATTCATTAACTATGCATGGCAAGGCAAAGATACATTGCTGAATAGAGTTGTAATTTTCTAGAAATTAAAGTTATTGCAACTACAAGTTCCTGTCATTGTCATTCTTCTTTTATTTTCTGTCAAAGACAACCATAGCCACAGCTATAGCTTTGCACTTATCTGAATCCAAAAATGCTAACCTTTTATTTCTTCACAGGCTCTCATCACTGAAAACAGTCTGTTGAAAATAACCAGTGAATGGAATGCTATCTTTCATTAAGCCCTTTATTTTTACAGAGATATTCATCCCAAACAGAGAAAATGATGGACTACATTGTTATCATCGCTATTCTGCAATTTTGAACACTTCCTTAGATATGTTTTTGATATTTTCCTTGACTCCAATAAAATAATGCCTTAGACACTAGCTAAGAATTAGTACTGCTATAAATTCAACTCTATATAATGTCATTTTCAAGATGAGGAAAAAAATGATTTTTTCGAATGTATTTGGTCATTCTTTCTTTGTAGATAATAGAATGATAAGGCAGATTGTGCTAATCTTGCAGTACCTGTCTACATAAAACTTCTGAATT
The DNA here is from genome assembly GCA_034781795.1 of Crypturellus tataupa. NCBI lineage: Eukaryota > Metazoa > Chordata > Aves > Tinamiformes > Tinamidae > Crypturellus > Crypturellus tataupa. The sequence continues at coordinate 416,842 of JAWLRI010000202.1, read as the reverse complement.
CTAAGTGACATAAAATTGGAACTGTGGCAGCTTTGTTGAGGCATGATATTTTTTTCCCTTAATTCTAACACCATGTAGACAAAAAAAAAAAAAAAAGAGTAGAGCAACTGCAACCTAGAAGAATGATATTTTTTGTCAAATCTCTGTGAATACATCAGATATTTGGAGGGCAATGAAAGAAAGCATTTGCAGGGTATGAACTGATTTGCAAAGAAGCAATTGAAAACAGTTTATCTCTAAGTCATAAACGAGGCAACCTAGAGCACAGACAGAAAGCTTCAGGAAGTCAGCTCAGAATCCTGTGGGTGTGAGAGATATAATACCTCATGGTGTAGGACATTTCAGATTAATGATAAAAACAGGAAAAAGCAAAATAACGCAAGGTGTATTATATGGAGATTGTGCTTGTTCCTTTTCATAATTAAGAAGCAGCTTATTTGAGACTCTTGTTAAGCCTGTATGTATTGTATATCATAACTTCTGTGTACTTTTGTAGAGCTATTTTTATTATAAATACAATCTACCCTTGAAGATACATTCCAAGGAAAGACCATGCACAGTGTTTGAAGAATCTTTACTGCAAGCTTGAGCATCTGGGGCTCAAAGTCTCGTTTCTTCATTGTGTGTGTAAGGGATACCACAAAGGGATACCACAAGAAAGAAACACACAGTTTAGAAGAAGGTTAAAAACATACAAGACCAATTACTTGTACACTGTCCTGAGAATAAAAAAGCGGGAGTAATAAGTATTTTCTTTAACCAGTGCAATACTGTACTTCTGATGAAAAACAATTGATCCAAAAATTCCAATCGGTACTCCTCTGAAAGTAATTTCACAAGAGTCAATAAAGTGATAACAACAGTATATATGTGTACTGCAAATTGTCACATGTCTTTGATCAACTAAATCCACATTTTACAGCTTTGACACATGGATATGCACTTTTAGTGCCTTTTAGTGCCTTTTTCCATTTTTTTTTATTATTTCATAAAAAAATATATCTCTGTCGCCTTCAAAAGAAAGAGGCGATAAAGATACATAACTACACATCACACTATTTAAGAGACTTTGAAAGGGCTAGGTTGGGAATTATGTGAATTGCTATACAAGACTGGAAATAAGCTGTTTTTAAGAGTTACATAGGACGGAAAATTATTAATGAACATGTACAAACACGACATATGTATGTAATACTGAATCTAGTATATTTTGCAGAGTTTGCAGACAGCTAAAAACCCTGAGGAAAATCATTAATTTTCCCTATGTTCTTACGGTACTGATAAAAAGAATGGAATATTGCCAGTTATTGCTGGTCTGGAATTTTTTTACTGTGTGCTGACTGCCCCTGGCATTAGTCCTTTGTTTAAGCATCAGGCTATCAAGCAAATGTAGATACCTCTTGGACAATCATCTTTGGCTTAATCTTGAGGATCTTGTGAAGTGCGTGATTCTGTACAAACTGCTAATCTAGCTTTACACTACTTGGAGCTTCCCTGATCTCAGAGCTGACCCTACTTTGAGCCAGAGGTTTAGCTACAGATCTTTTAAGTCCCATACAACTTGAATTATTGTGTCATTCCGTGACAATGCCTGGTTAAAGCATCTTACAATTTGCTTTTGGCGATTACAATTCTGTCAAGGAGACTTAATGACTTACTGAATCTGCTACATTATGAGTATCTACAAAGCATGCAGACAGTCTCAAATATTCTTATAATTTTTTGGTCATTCTTATAATTTTTTAAGCAACACTTTTTTTTAATTTTTTTTTTTTCTTTTCAGTGAGGGATTTTCCTTCAGATGTATTATGATTTAGCCCTTGGGTAGAACAAATGTAACATTTCAGTAATCCAACATTACAAATTTTGTTATGTGACTATCAGTATTTACCATCACCTGAAGAGGTGTAGAATAAACGCAGTAATACATCTGGAGAATATTTTCTTAATCAAAGTCTACAGGAGCAGTTATGAAAAAATGTAATATGAAAATTTATTTTTTCCTTTGCAAGGTCATTTCTTTTTCCAGAGTGTCCATAGGATAAAATTTAGAATTACAGAAGTGTTATTTTTAAACATTGTTTTGCAGTCGTGTAAGATTCTGTCCTTAAGGTATGTAGATTTTGGTACCATATGGCAGTAGGGGTTGCTATGGGAATTATTCATTGTTACTGAACTGTAGGGTAATTACTCAAAGCAAATTCCAGCAACAGACATAACTCATGTTCTTCTTTTTCTTTGAGATTTAACCAGACTTTTTAATATGTGTGCTATAACCACAAAAACATAAAAGTGCTTTGGAGATACAAAAATATACCTATTCACTCGATAGTTCAGATTGCTGCTTTGTTCACTTACCTTTTATTTGTGCAAACAGTGTTCAGAATTAAAATAACAAGGACAGGGAATATATTCAAATCATCTACAGCATGATGTTGATAAATGACAAAACTATGTCTTCTATCAACTTTGATGACTGGGAGAAATGTGATCCAAGCTAGTACCCAAAAGACACGAAACATTCTGAAAGCTCAGATTTGGTCCAGAGGAAAAATTTTAAGGAACTTGTATGATACTATTCAGTACTTACAAAGGCATTGAGATTTCAAGCACTTTGCAGTAAATATAATAGAACTGAATTTGCAAACAAGACTCTTTATAATTTACCTGTTCTAATATATTCTTATAAATTATTATATTTATAAATTTATTCTTCTTATTATAATTCTAATTTATTATAAATTTCTTCCTAAAACTCTTTTTTCCCCCCCACAGTGTTTCACAAAAAGAAGACTGTATATATGAATTTATTTATTATAATATAAACTATAGACAATTTATTTGGCCTATTATTCAGTTCTCCTCATAAATGTAGCACTAAAGAGTGTAGGAGAAATAAGCGATACAAGCACAGCATTTCTACATGACTTTTAAAGAGCCTCCTAAATACAGAAGAGCTTTTAGAGTATCAGTTCTTCTGTCTGCATAACTGATTTTAAAATTTTATCAAGTAGATTGTTCTAGCTTTAGAACTGACACTGATAACATAAAGAGGAAGAAAGTGAAATGATTATAGAAGTTTATAATCAATAAATAATGAATAGTAATTATTTATTGGACAGTAAATCAATGAAAAAAGCTTATGTTCATTTTCATGTTGTCACAAACGTAACAGATAAGTGGGCATAATCGATACAAAGCTAATTTCCAGACACAATAAGAAATGATTGATTTTATGAATATTTATACACTCAGTACATCAAAGTGGCATGAACTCTTTCTGGGCAAGATAATATTTTGTAAATTACTCATGTCTATTCTTATTTTAAATCATAGTCTCTACATTATAAAAAATACAAGCAACATATTTCCTGAATAGAAATTCTATTTCTATTCTGTTCTATTTCTATTTCTATATTTTAATAGAAAAAAATATACCATTCCATACCTTGCATCAGGTATTCAACAGGATTAATAAACAGTAGGCAACTGTGTGGATGTCAGTTAAAAGAAGCCACAAGAGGTTTATGAAAATAGCAATCAGGAAGTGCACTAAATAATCTTTTAAAGTAATCAAGTATGTTACTGTAAATTACTTCTCCTTTTTTGCCTATCCTATTAAGAGGGATATACAAAGTCAAATAATAACTTGTTATTTAAAAAATATAACAAGGAAATATATTCTCCCCTTTTACATTTTTTTTTTAATTTAGAGATTTATAGAGGCCATTACACAGTAAGAAATGAACTTTGCATAGCAACATATGATTGAGAATCACGATACTGCTCTAATCCCGCTGTTTTATATTGATAATACTGTATATATTTCATTAGAGTGCCAGCAGTATATTTTTTTAGAAATTTTCTTGATTTGATCAAGTCAATAAATTTTCCAGCAGTGATATGAATAGAGTGATATAAAGCGGTGCTCCTGGTTTATTATCTTTCACCTGATTATCCACATAGGATAGGATCACATTTCTGGAAGTATGACAGAAACGTAATGGGTGCTAATTGATAACGTTTGTCTAAACAAGTCCGATGCATAATTTCACACTTTCTTCATTGATTCGTATTTACTGCTGGATAGGAAAAAAATATACGTGTTGATTACAGACTTAATTCTGCAAGCTAAAAAATATCATATGGCAGATATACCGTCAGATATACTGACAAAAGAAAAGAAAGGTCAGCAAGATGAATTGCCAGACTATGCTTTGTGGTAGTATGATTGAGAAAGCAGAGAGTACTATTTCAAACTAGTTAGAGATGTAATATGATTTGTTTATATCACTGAAAATATTTGAATGTTGTACGCTATAGGTCATACCTAAACTGTAATGACTCTCTTCGCATCAACATCCATCTGTCTATCTATCTATCAAGCTAGGAGTCATCACTATTATGTTTCAAGGGCTTTCAAATACTGTGGTTGAGAATGTTTTTACATATAAGCAGTGATAACAAAACAGAATCAGAATCATCCATTGTTAAGGGGCTTTATAACAGATGATGCTGTCTCCAGTGGGCTTCAGGATATGGGATCCCTTCTGCCCATCTGTTGGAGCCCAGCTGGCTGCATCTGCACCTGGGTCTGGGGACCTCTCTGGCCTGGAGACCTCTCCAGTTGGCCTCTCAGGTCAACCATGAGCAAGGTTGAATGGGTATCCCAGAGACACACATACTGAGGATCCCGACACAGCTGACTGCACAGAAAACAAAAATAAATAACAGTCTAAGAAAATTTTATGGCTTACCCTCTGGTTTCCATCTGACGGTTATCTGACCACTCATATGAGAAACTGGAGCACTGCAAATGCAGAAGGGTCTTCTGATGGAACAGCATCTATAGAGTATTACTATTCTGTATAATGACATTGCTATAGGATTTTACTGCTAAGCTCCACAACTCCTCATGAAATTGTAGGAAAAAAAGAAATACTGAATTTAATGAGGCTTCTGCTGTCTTGACAGCTTCTGATGGTTTAAGAGATATGGCTTATAATTTTGTGAAAATATTTTTTTGAGCGCACTGAAATTGAAGATATTTCTAAGATCTGCCAAAAATGAAGGAAGTATTAGAATCTTTCTATTTTTAGGCATATTCAAGGGAATTTGTGAGATGAACTGGCTATGTATAATAAACAATTTTGGAGCAGCAGAGGATTCTGGAGAATTTTATCCCAATATCTACTTGATGTTACTTTTATATAACATATTCTTCTCTTTGTAAAATGGGAATATTAACACTTGTTACTTCTTCCTTAAAGGTAATGATTTATAGCGTAAGTATAAAGTGTTGGAAGGCACTTTTAGAGTTCAGATGTACAGATGACCACAAGGGAACACATCATACACTTGGAGCAAAAAAAATTATTTTAGCTGGATTAATATTTTCACAAGCAAATGGTGTCGATCATCTGAATAATATTAGAAAAAAAATCAGGAAGAAAATGGTTGGAATTGTTACAGAAGACAAGTTACTCATGTAGTTCCCCTTTACTGTGTTTTTTTTTTTTTTTTCTCCTTCTTGAGGAGTCTTATGACAAGTTTTTAACATCCGGCCATCTCCACTGACAAGAGTGTGGCATTTATGCCTTCTTTGTCCTAACCAAACATCTTTCATAAATTTCTGTCTTCTTTTAGAAAGTTAGAGTCCTGGTAGAAAAATATGTGAGATAGATAAGGGAAATAGATATAAAGAATTATTATCTTGATGTGCCAGACATCATTTTTTCCCAGTAGTCAGTCATAAAAGACATGGTACCATGATTGCTCCTCTGTCTTTGTTTCTGATCATCACTTCAAGATTGTCCACTTCTCTTCCTTGAATGCAGCAGCAGTAACATTTATTTTAGATATACCCGACTTTTCTATAAGACAGTAATGACAGAAATTAACTTGATCTACATATCAATGATGTACTTCACAGTGTTTAGATAAATAGACAAATAGATAGCTATTGCTTCATCTTTGATTTTCTTGCTGCTTTTCCCTTTCTTCTCATGAACCTTTTATATGTATATTTTAAGCAGATGGAATAGCCGTGATATATCTCTTGATAAAGAAAATTTACAACAAAATTGTTGTTTGAACATCATATTTATATGCATTTGTGACAGAGAAATGTAGCATTTGTGTGTCAGCTGGGGTGACAGAAGGACTTCCCTTTTCATTTCATAGAAAATTAGGTGTCTGCTTTGGTTTTATTTCTGTCAATTTGTCCTTCACAGCGTATGGGAGATCTAAGAAATGGGTACTAATTTACGTGAAATATTTAATTTAAAATAATTTTAAATAGAAACTCAGTCACTTTTTAAAAATGCATTACGAACATTACTTAATTTATTTTTCATTTTTATGATTATTTCTGTCTCTTCAGTCATCAGTTGTTATAGATGCCATATTTGAGAACCTTTCTTTCTCATTGACTTTCTCCTCCTGCTGTTTGATCACATTAAGGGGTCATAATTCTTTTTTATGATCTTGCAGTCTGCTACTTGGAGTGTCTGTAATGTCAAAAATAGAGTATAATGTGCAGGACTTGTCATTTTCAGCAAGTAGCAAACAGCTGAGAGGGCAGGGATATCGGTATCAAATGTCAGTGTTAAATAGTTATAGGTTCTATAAAATACTTGAAAAGTAAATATAATAATCATAAATTTATTAAGTTCATGTTTGTTTGTTTTTTTTAAATAGTGCTTCCTGGGAGTGGGGGGAAGAGTTATGAACATAGCTCTTCCTTATCTTCAACTGAATAGAAAAAGATCAAAAAAGAATGTCTGTAATTACAAAATTAGTGTTTTTTTTTCCTCTTGGATTTAAAGGTATGTTACCATTTTATTGACACCAAAAACTATTTTTTTTTAATCTGGATTTCTGCAGACTATTTGGAAATACAAGCTATCTGCTCTATTAGAAAGCCTATATGTTCCACACAAATATAAAGATTTAGCACCTGAGAATATTGTGTAGCCTCATGCACCTAAGAAGATTTTAATAAAGGATTGCAAGAGATGGAAATGACAGAAATTATAAGACAAAATGAAGTGAAAAAAAAAAAAAAATTAAGTCTATACTTCTTTTCTTCTGTTCTTGATCCTTATTTAAAGGGTTAATGCCAGAGTGATAATCAGCAACAGATACAATATTGAATGAGATCCTTTCTGTATTGTAGATCAGTAAAAACCCAAATCATTAAACATGAAGAAAACAGGAAAAAAATCACAAAAGATACAATTACAATTATTCTTACAGAGAAAAAATATTGTTGAGCATGTATCTTATTACTATTCACCCCTGTCAGAAGTCCAAGGCATTTTATGCAACTCTACAGTCCCCCAGGATTTCCTCCTGATACCAGTTCAAGCCTGTTGTTGAAGTCAACTGTACTTGTTACCATTTTCTTTTGTTCAAAAATTCCCTCAACACCATTTGAGATCTGCTGCTATGTCAGTTTCATCCTCAGTGCAGTGGTAAACTGCCTCCCACCGCACTGCAGCTTCTGAGACAGGAAAGAGCATTTGGTCAGTTAATGTTAATGTGATTTTTTTTTTCCACAGAATTTTGGATCTCCAGATATTTTCACACCATATGGCACTGATCGATCAGCAAATATAAATACCAGTGCACTTTTCAGTAATAGCATAACTGGAATGCTCAGTGCCATTAAGACTGGAAAATATCAAAGCATTAATGATCTACATACCCAACAATTATTTATTCCATCACTGAAGTTAATTTATTTCTAAGTAGCCAGTGGAGACACTTAGAAAAAAGCCTAGGTGCATATTTAAAAATCACCTAATTCAAGAAACATGCAATATTTTTAAATGAGGTTAAAAATAAACAATAGGTAGAGGAAAACACAGATAAATAATTATAAAACCATAGTTAGCACTGAACAATGCCAGTGTATGAGTGACTATGGGGTTGTTTTCTAGTCAGTATTTATCACCAGATGCTAGCTGTCATTTATAGTAATGCAGTAGTCTGCTTATTAGACAATTTGTAAAGATTATAAAAAGGCCCAGTGATTCATTTCTAAAATAATATAACATTTAAAAAAAAAAAAACTCGATTGTGAATGTAGTTGAGGAAATCAATGTGACAAATGCAGACACCTAGTATATAAGAGTCTATGCAATTATGCCACGTAAAAGTTAGAACTTGCCACAAACTTGCAAAGGACTATGAATAATCTGGCAAAGCAGAAGTTGTTGCTATTTCTGGGTGAATTGGTTATCTCCAAAAGAATTTGTCTTAGTGTGAGAGATGACGATACTTTATTTCTCTACTGTTTCCTGAGGTGGAATTACCCCATTGGATGAGTACGAATCTATGCTTTTTAGTGATATAACTGGAGATTATATAATCAGGGTGTTGTTATACTAAAATTACAGTTTCATTGCAATATATTTCATGGTTTACCTTTGAAATATATCTGTCAGAAAAAAAAAATGATTATTTGCTTTCACTTTTCCTATATTATTTTAGAAAACTCTGGTTGAAAACGTTTTTGATTCCTATATATATGATTCTTCCTCTTATCATAAATCTATGCTATCTTACAACCAGGCAAAGCAATTACTTTAGAAACTTTTATATCCAATTTTTCTGTTGACACTGCAGTAAAATTTTAGTGCATAAACAAGAGTAAAGTATTCTTTTTCCTAATTTGGGATGAAAGATTTTCCCACTTTGCTGATATTCTAGAATCCTGATGTGGATTTTAAGGCCGAAGATGTGGTAATGATTAAAACGATTTGAAAGAATTGCAGTTGTTCTTGTAGTAAGAAATGAAAACTGATTCATTATACGGCAGTGAACGTATTATACTGATCTTTAGATTCTATATCAGACCTCACCATACCATCATTCAAAAGTGAATCTAAAATGATTAACCATGACAGCCATCATCTGATTTAAACTATGTTTTTTATCATTTAACGTATTAACAGATTTTTTTTCTTTATAATCTGCTTTAAGAATAATCACCATATTTCAAAAGAATGATTCAGGAGTATCTGGAAAACCTATATTTTTTCCTTAAAAATGCACCTACATATACATATACATAAATATTTTCACAGGAGACTTTTGTAACTCCATTCTCTCAGGAGAGCACAGTATTATTATGAGCAGTATTGTGATCAGTGATCAATATCAAAACTAAAACATATGAAACTAAAACCAGAGAATTTCACAGTTATTTTTTAGCTCAAGCCAAAAAGTGACTTTCAGCATAATGTCAATTATCAAATAATTGACTTCAGCACGGCATTTGGAGTCAGCAGTCTGTTTTTTGTTTCTAGAATTACCCCAGATTTTTAACATGATCATAATTTAGAAATCATTACTAGGTAGTATTTGAAAGTATAAAAATAAAGTAACAGTTGACCTTTAATCTGATTTTTTTTTTTTTTCTGACAGTAAGGGCTTAATGATCCAGAGGCTTATTTTGAGAGAATCAAAATCTGTATTCAGTGTCTTTTTATACTGTAAATAGCAGAACTCAAGAATACCAGATTTCCATAGACTAAATTCAATGTTTTAAAATGGAAAAACTTACCACTGGAAGAGAAGTAGTTACTGATTGAGACACCTAGGATTTCAATAATAATTCTGAGAAAATCACTGGTGGAATCTAGCTGAAGTGTTGGACAGAAATATATTTGTAGAGAGAATATAACGTTCTTAACATAATCTGAAAAGAACATGGAAATTTTGCATTTATTCTTCAGATAATAGTTGACTGATAAAAATAAAATTTGAAGTAAAATATTGAAATTGTATACAATACAGAAAGTTGTATAATTATCTTTTACGTTGTATAATTATCTTTCAAATATTAACGTGCTTATTGTACACATTGTAAACTTTGTTAAATGTATAGCTCATAGCAATAAATATCAGGGAGGGAATAAGGGCCAAAACCTGCATGCTTTGTATTATAAATTTTCCAAGAGGATATATCAATGGAACATCCAATGAATCCTCATTAAATATAGTCAGATTTCCCACTAGTAGCAAGTTTTTAGTGAGATTGTAAATAACTTATTTTCTATTAAAAAACATATGATTCACTAATGGAATTAGTATTTTTGATGCACAGCATCAAAACAATGCCAAAGCTCTATTTATGCTAAGTTTACTGTTCTGACTGTGTTTTGGAGCAGGTGGAACTACGGCATTTGGCTCCCTTACGTTTGTAAATATTCATAGGTTGAGATCTATCCAGTGATGCAAAAGATTCCAAGCTTCATGGTGGGTATCCCATAAGGATACTTCATCTTTACTAAAATAACTAGGGGATAATTCTATCCTATTCCATTTCTTATTTTGAATTATAATCTTTAACCTTCGAGAGGTACTAATTCCCTCACCACAATAATCTTTAGTCCAACTTCTTATATTTCATAACGCAAAAGCTACCACAACAGAACAGTAGGGTTTTGCATGACATCTTTGCATCTCAGCAACAGAGAGAACATGTTTCTAGAGACTTGATATGCACATTCAAATACTTCCAAATTTAAACAGAAGGGACAAAAAGCTTTGTTTCTTATGAATTTTTCTTCATGGTTGATTGACACCTCATTTTCCTATTATTTAAAGACTAATAACATGAAGGTGAGAGGGTTTAACAAATAGAGGTTAACCAGAAAACTGGTAAACATGCAGTCATTAAAGCTCTTCTCCATAATGACCCAGGCATTCTCAGTTTCTGTTATTTCACAAGCAAATAGCATTCTCAAAACAGAAAGTATACCTTAAAAAGCAGCATAATGTGAAATTAAATCATTTTTGTATTAAAAGCATCTTTCTTTATTTACATTACGTTCAAAGAATCTTCCATAGATTAGAAGATTTAATTACCTATGAATGATGATACTGGTAAAGATTTTGGAGACAAAAGGGAAAATGACAACCTTAATCTGTATTTTGGGATGCCTGCTACCAATGTTCAGGATAATTACTCTGTCCTAATTCTCAAAATGCGTTATTTAAGTCAGTTTTCATAATTATTTCAGTAAAACCATAATAACTAAGTCTACCAGACTTTAAAGAACATGAGACTACAAGAATCAGAATCTACAGAGTATTCAAATGAAATCTGATTAAGAATATTCTCTATCCAAGATCTCTGAAACAAAGTAATATATATATATATTAATACTTTCTTTTTAACTGTCTTTCTCTATAACTGACTCACTTCTGTACAATTTTCAATTTAATTTTTAATTATATTAACAGATATCATTGCCAGCTTCTGATGTGCCAGCTGAAGAGATAATTTATCTGAGCAAGGTTTCTGAACTCATAGAAGTTAAAAAAAATGGTACTCTAGCAGAGAATTAGACAAAAAGGTTCTCAAATGGCTACTTAAATGTGATATTTATGTTAGTACTATACTTTGGCTATTCTCTTCTAGCTTTATTTAAAAGTATATACACAGTTTCATAACATATATTCTTTGTTTTTACAAAGCCTTTGCATTCCAAAATCAATGGATTTGTGAGGGAGTAGCAGCTCTGAGAAATAGATTTGATAATTTGGATTCATTATAGGCAGATAAATCTTGCTGAATGATTAATATCTCATGTGTACTTTCAAAGGTTAATTTAAAGTTCAACACTGTGGTTGGAATATACCTTGAATCTCGGGCAATACTCTTGTATTAGGTGGACCTAACACAACGCTGGTCAAATGTAACAACTAAAAGAAAGGAAATTTAACTCTTGTTTTCCCTAGGATAGCTAATCAGCTATTTATCTTCATTGGCCATAAGAAATTTACAAAAGATGGAAAAGTGTATAAAACAATGAAGTCCAGGTACTTAAGTGGAGATGCTGAAACCTCACACATGATCGACATATCATACTTTTAAAATGTAGGAGATGGTAGCTAAGCCATGGAAGTAGTGTATTAAAGGCGAGCTCCTGCATGCCACCGATATCCCGTACGCGCGCCGCCTTACCCCTCTGACGTGCGGGCTGTCCGGGGCCCCAGTGATGCCTCCCGTGGTGGATCTTCACTGGGCCCGCTGGCCCACCCCCGCTATGCCTCACGCGGCAATCTTAGCAGGGGGGTCCCCGTGCTGCACGCTCTTTTCGCCCCAGAGATGTGACTCTTTATTCCTCCCCCCGCCCGGAGGCCAAGCCCCTCTTACCACTCCTGGGCTTGCCGCAAGGGAGATGACAACAGGGGTGGAACCTCCCGGGAGTTCCCTCAGGTATCGCGGCCAGGAAACGAAGGACGGTCAGTGGTGAGGTGGCCTTCACTACCACCACCCGGGTTCACCTTCACGGAGGCCCGAGTGATGGCTCGCTGCTTCCCAGGGATGTGGAACCAGGTCGAAAAGAAAACGAAAACGGTGGGGTGCAGCAAACATGGAGCAACCCCAATTAGATCGAATCCAAGCCAACAAGGCAAGAAGCGAACTTTATTTATGGTGAAACATTAACTTTTAAAGGGTAGGGTATGGGAGGAGAGAGGGAAGAATAGGGGCTGATTGGACACATGGTAATTAGGGGGCCATAGGTGATTGGTCAAGCCCCATTACCGGGCAGGCAGGTAGCTAGGGCAAATTGCTCCAGCCCCCTCCTCAGGGGTTCTGGAACCTTCTAGCAGCAGCTCGGTCAGGCCTGCTGGCCTGCTGGCCTGACCGAGCATGCGCAAGCTTCAGGGGTCGCACAGGGGACACCCCCTGTACAAACCCTAGCTGCGCATGCCTAGTCCCGGGTTGCTGAGAGGGCACCATTGATCTTAATAGGGCATCTTTTAAATCAAAATCAAATCCCTACAGTGTATGCTCTTAACTCCCAAAGAATAAAGTAAAATGTCTTAAGCTCTCATGAAATAAAATAGATTAGGGATATAAATAATATAGATTAGGGATGAGACCCTCCCCTATGTGAAGTTAGGGAAAAAAAAAACCTTGAATTAGGAATAAAAAAAAAAAAAAAAAAATCCAGGAAAAAGGAAGATGAGTCAGCACCTTGGCACTGAATGAAGTAGCATGTGATGCTGAATTTGCTGATATTCTTTTCTTAATTTGCTTGTTAAAGATTGGTCTCTATTTCAACCTGCAGCTGCTAATGGTGTTCACTACAAAATTGTCTTTGAATATTGCTTGTATACTTACTGATAGATATAGTACTTTTATTTAAATTTCTGTTTAGCCAGTTCTTGCTACAAAACCTGCTCATAGTTCACAGAAGTGATACAACTAACTATTTTTACACCAACAAAAATATCCATTTGGTAATCAGTTCTTCTAAAGATATCGGAACTGTTCAGCTCACCTGCAGCATTGGTGAAGAACCTCTACCAAATAAGGGTAAGTAGTATGGACTGCTGCTAGGATGGACTACTATGAGCTTTTTATAGGTATACTGGATGAAGAGAGGACTGGATGAACTCTTTAAAATAAAAGAAAATGCTATTAGGAGGATAAATGGCTATAAAAAGCTACTTATCTTTATATTGAAAATTTAGGGAAGTCTGGGAAACACATCTAAGAGATGGAGGCTTTCCCATGTGAAGCAATTACAAAGAGTTGAGATAAAGAAGATAGTGGATACTCCCTGATCTGAGGGAATGTGATCCTGGAAAGTCCCTGAGCTGCAAGCATGAGAAAGTTGGGTGAGATGGAGCGGTGATTAAGCTTGTCAGCGAGAAAGAAGGACTTGCGCACAGACCAATGCTGTGAATGTATGCCTGTTATCCACAACCAACCAAGTGCAGTAGAAGACGTGTGGACAGTAGTATGTAACCAGTCGTAGCGTATGTGTACGTGTGGCTAAAGAGCTTGCTTCTGCTTGTGTATATAAGCACGCTATTTGGGCTAATTGAACGAAGTCTTGCTTATCATTCATATTGAGTGCATCGCATTTCTTCCCCGCTCCCTCTCTCCACCCGGAAGGGTCGACCCCGGCTCAGGTTTCAACAACAGGGAAGGTTTTAATCACTTGAGTATTAGGATTGTGGAACAACCTTCACGAAAGAGTGAAACCTACTTAACATTATTGTGTTTACTTATGGAGGTAAGGAAAGTCCAAATTTTGGAGGTAATTCTACTCTTTTGTTTTCATGTTTCAGTATGCTTGAAGTGTGTTTTGATGTTTAATATTTGCTTCTCTTTTTTAATTTTGCAGAATCAAATTATATTTGGAGATATAACAACAATTTATTTCTGGAAACAATAATTGTATTTTCATTGCAAAGTGAAAAATCTTTTCTGCCATACCATATAACACCTAAATAATAATTGAAAAATACAGAATAAACCTCTGAAACTTATTTATATTGCTTCTAAAATAAGTGAAGAGTCCAAGCAGTATATCTGCTAAATGTTAGAAGTGCAGGACAATAATCCCTTCTTCATTATTTGCACTAGGAACCAAACTCAAATGTACACACAATGTAGATGGCAGAAATGAGGTGAGGTAAATCCCGTGAATAAGTTTTGATGGCAATAACTCTTTTTGTCTAGCTGAAAGTCTAAGCTTGTATTGCCAGTATTTCTTCATTTAATTCCATAAGCTCAACATGGATGGTATTTTTTCAAACCTTCTTGTCATTTCTTCACTAGTATATCCATATGAAGAATACTATGGTCCTTCCTATGTCTCCAGTTCCTAATCTGGAGATCAGATTTAACCATTACTTTTGTATAGGGTCTCCCACCGTTATTTCAGTATAGGGTCTTCAAACTGGTCTACGTATGTCCCTTAAAAAATAATTTGACCAAATGTTTATAAATGATAGCCTTCCTTATTTAAGCATTCAGCTAAACTAATCTCTAGAGTCTCATCAATTTATGTTTTGATCACTGAACAATCTCTGATCATGACAAAGGAAGTCCCTGTTCCTCAAACCCATTCAAAACATGGTACGTTCCTGGTTCCTACTTTGACTAAATCAACTTTATTGGCATTTCATTAGTCTTTATTAATATTTCTTTGTTCCTTTTTCCCATTATATCAAATGTGACCATTTCCTTTCAAATATGTAGTCTAGTCACAATCTCTTCCCATCATCTTTCATTTAGTGGGAATAGCTTAGCTACTAAATCTAATTTGCCAGGAGTTCTACCTGCTACCTTCCACTTGCTTTTATCTAAGCAGTAATACTGTTCCTCATGTTGCCTAAGACATAAATTCCAGTAAGCATCAATAATGAAATGCCAGTTTCTTCCCCTTCAAATGTCTCTTTAAAACTCATTATTGATTCAGATAAGCCCACCTTGAACTGAGAAGTTGAAAAAAATCTGGCTGATGATGTGCTGAGCCTACTGCCAGTCATACATGTCTTGCTGTTTCCTTGTACTCCATTATCTGCATCTATCTGTTATTTATTGCTGCAAACTGCAAACACTACAAGGTGGCCACCACATTTCACACACAGCAATGAGAGTAAGAACTAAGTTTCTGTGCACAAGGGGGCACAAATCATCTTCATCGTAATCATCGATAATAAATACAAGAAAAATCAATTGATTTCAGTAACACTGGATCTTGCTCCTACATTGTAGAAGGTGAAAGATAAAATCTTAAGTATGGATCTGATACTGAAATCAATAGAAGATGAAGAGCTTAGCCCCTCTACTTTTAACACCCTAAGTCCTCCAAATTGTTTAGCAATTTTTGAAGGGATTTTCACTTTGTTTCCAATAAATTTTCTTATTCTTTATGGTAACATTTGCCAGAATGTAACTTTTAAATAAGGCCTTTTCTCAGAACAAGTAACATGAAGATGTTTTCTATTACCTTTGAAATAAGGCTTCAAACACATTGTTACTCAATTTAGGTTTGTAATTCAAAATCAATTGGGGCACAATCAACATTTCTAGCAAAAAAATGCTTTGTTTGGCAATAGATTTGGACTTTAAACAGAAGGGGAAGATTCATTAGAATGACAATTAGTTATGTGAACACCAACAGTGGCATTAAATAAAGGTGCTCCAATGTTAGAAAACATTTCAAAGTTTTAAAAATAATTCTCTGTTACAGACTTCTCAGCATCTTACTCTTAAAAAGACATAACACACAAGCAAGGTCTGACCATACCTCAGAGTTTTGTCTCTATAGATAGATCTCCCTTTTCTGCTTGAAATGGAGGCTTAGTTCTTTCCAAATCAGGACTTATTCCGTTGTACCGTGTGAAAATTTCTCTACTAGTATGAATATAAGTTTGTTTTGTTTTCTTTTTTGAAAAATATGGACAGACGGGATGAAATTAAGACATATTTTACATACTTGCATCCCTAACTTTGACTTAATTCTGTGTCATCTCCTATTGTATCATTTTTGCTTTTTGCGGGGGAAGACGAGGGTAGGATAAGTTACTGCTATTGCCTGTGAGAAAATGCTGAGGGAGATGCAATCTGGAACAGCTAGAGCTGAAACAGTTTCTCTGTGTAGGTTCTTCTTCTTTTAATTGCTGTTCAGGTTGACCATGAGGCAGCAGTGTGCTCTCATTGCCAAGAAGACCAATGGCATCCTGCGGTGCATTAAGAGGAGCGTCTCCAGCAGGTCTAGGGAGGTGATCCTGTCCCTCTACTCCGCCCTGGTGAGGCCACATCTGGAGTATTGTGTCCAGTTCTGGGCCCCACAATACAGGAAGGATGTGGAGCTGCTGGGAAGAGTCTAGCGCAGGGCCACGAGGATGATCAGGGGCCTGGAACATCTGCCCTATGAGGAGAGGCTGAGGGAGTTGGGCCTGTTCAGCTTGGAGAAGAGAAGGCTGAGAGGGAACCTGATCAGTGTCTATAAGTACCTCAAGGGAGGCAGTGAGGAGGATGGTCCTGACCTTTTTTCACTGGTGGCCACCGACCGAACTAGAGAAAATGGCCACAAACTGAAGCATCAGAAGTTCCACAGGAACTTAAGGAAAAATTTCCTGACAGTGAGGGTGACAGCGCACTGGAACAGGCTGCCCAGAGAGGTTGTGGACTCTCCTTCTCTGGAGATCTTCAAGACCTGCTTGGATGCAGTCCTGTGCCATGAGTTCTAGGTGACCCTGCATGTGCAGAGGGGTTGGCCTAGATGACCTCTAGAGGACCCTTCCAACCTTAGACATTCTATGATTCTATGATAAACCTGCCCATTAAATAAAAACTCAGGAAACACAGAAACAAGCAGAAGCAACTTTTTGAAAGTATACTGAAGAGAAGTTTTGCAAGAGGTGTCATGACAGAGCCTTCGAAAGAAAAGATCTCAGCATGGTATAGTTGTGAATGTATGGTGATGCCAGACTCTATGATTGATATCATTCATGTCATTTAATTTATTATATCTCTGCAAGGCACAGTTTTTGGTCACAGCAGCAATTGAGCTCCAATAGTGGAAAAAATTAGGAGCTGTTGAATGGAGTAAGACAGTAAAAGGCATCAAGAAATTATGTTCTGATAATCAGTCATATTCAGCTTGTACTTTATTGCATTGCACTCTGGTTTCAGTTTTATATGTTTTGTTTTACATTTTGAATATTTCAAATGGGATAATGAGATTTCTATCCTGCTCCCTAGTTTGTTTCAGTGGTCCATATCTAACTTGATGAATAACATGCTCCATTTTCTGAATCCAAGATTTTTTTCTATTGTAAAGGTATCTTCAAGTGCTGTGGTGTCTCATCTGTGGAAACGCGTATTGGCAACAGGATTCTGATGGAGGTCATTACTGGTCTGTGCCACTCTTAACCTTCATGATTATCATTTTTTCAACAAATTCTCTTAATATGTTGTTATCAGCTGTCTCCCTTGCTACGAGGATATGGAAAATGGAAAAGGGTATTCATTCCATGGTATTTTGATTTTGGCATTTTACTCTCTTCTCTTTATTCTTCATGTTCTTCCTCTTCCTGCCTTCTTCATGTTTAAGTGAATACTTCCCATATCAGTACACTCAGTTAAGTTTGGCAGTGATGACACAGATGATGTGCTGACCTTTAACAGTTACTAAAGAACAGTGTGGACCTCTTTGGATGGCAAAAAGCTTTGGCACATCGTGACAAACAGCAACAACAACCCTGCTTCTTTTCCTGTCATATGAACCCAGCTGAAAAAAACATAATCCTACATTTTTTTCTGCATCTTTTCTTATTGAGGACTACATCTTTGGCCAAGTGTATGTACATGCAGGAATATAAAGAAATATGTAAAGATTCATACATCCAAAACACGATGCTAAGAACTGACATTTCTGCCCTTAGTTACATGAACTGGCTCACTATTCCGTGAAAGTTAAGGGCATGTGAGGATGCCTTTTAGCATCTCGCTATCCTGGTTATCTGGTTATGGATAGGCAGCATTTGCCTTGAAATATAATCAAAATTGGACCATAAACATTGTGTCCATCCTGAAAAAAAAATCACTGCATTAGGCAATTAGACCCTTTTTATATGACAATAAGGTGTTTCACAGGAAACAAGCTTGAAAAAAAAAAATTAAATAATGTCAAAATGCTTAGCAATTAGATTTTTTGTGATTAAGGTTTTGATAACATTGAAGGATATCTACATTCAAAATATACTGTCACAGTACCCTAATTAACTAGAGGGCTATTAGAATTAAATTAAGTGCTGCAAAGTGATTATGGAAGAAGTCAAAAATAAAAATAAATACTTTGAAAGTAAAAGCTTTCTTTTTTAAGGCTATCAAAATGAAATAAACCAACATTAAATGCTTGACAGAGATTTTGCATTAAATGAAATTATGCTTACTGAAAAAAAAAAAAAAAGTTCTGTTTTTTCCATCACTTTATTTTCCCTATAGTGTGATGGTTACTTTGTTGAGTGCACCAAAAGACGGGAGATAACTATAACCTCTGAAGAAGAGGACAATTTAAATACGCAAATGCTCAGTGCCAGAGCATAACTCCATGAGGAAATTATTCGGAATGTGCTCCTGCCCTAGGGAAACACAGATATTATTTATATACAACAACAGTATCAGAAGCAGTAAGAGAAGACAAAGGAAAGAAAGTAAAACATGACATTAGCCCACAGGGTTGCAGATAGATGCACAAACAGCACTCGAGAGAACACTTGCTTGCTTTGAGTGAATCATCTTCAGACACCAAAGACAGATGCAGCTCTTAAAGAAGAACATTTTGATTTACTTGTAAGAGTAAAGCAAAGTAAGAGGGAAGCTAAGGTCAACTTTTTAGATATAAGTATTTAAAAATAGAACATTTTACAGTTGAATACGCCAGTTTTGACAATAAAAGTTGTCAGATTTGTAGTTCATCAGATTCAGGTTCCTTGATAAAAAGACTGATTTGAATCATTGCTAGAAAACAGGAAAAGATACAGATTGAGATGCTTTCAAGTTTAGCAAAATATAATTCCTGAGTTTTTGAGAATTTTAAGGTTACTAATGATTAGGGCTTTCCTCTTTGTTATTTCCCAGTAAAAGCAGCAAGGAACAGAGATATAGTGGATATTTGTGGATGGTTGGTGGACTGTGGATTGTTGGAATTATAGTGCTCTTTCCTCAACTTGGACCTTCATGATCTCTCAACTTTTAGCCATGAAGATAGGTCTTCTTCCATCAGGAGAGTAATTTTGCTTGAGCAGTTCAGCTGTTCCAGAGTTTTTCTTCATGATTCTCTAAGAAAAAATGATAATTTAGCAACTCTGAAATATCTTATGATATCTTCTGACTAAAACCTAAATAGTTGTTTACTTTTCCACCCAAACTATCAAATATGTTATTTAATTTTGGATTAGGACAACCATCTCCAACAGTATTCTGGTATATAATCTAAGTGTTTTAAGACCAGTTCAGCCGGGCACTCTTATCACCTCATTAAAGTTGGTAGATTTGTTTTGATGAGATTTCCAATAACATCTTTCATTAATGTCTAAGTGGCTAGATTATGTCTCCATCCAGCATAGTCCTTCTGTTTGAACTGCTGCGCTGCATCATGGGAATTCTGGTCCATAGAAGAAAGCAGGAACATGAGACAGCACAGTTGTTAAAGCAGTCACTATTCCTGAAAGATTTTTTTTCTCTGTTTGAAATGTCAAAATATTTTCACTGGCAAGCTCCAGAAAGGAATATTTCTTTAGTTCTCAAATGATTTTTTTTCTTAACATTTCATTTCATTCTTAACAGTCAGAAAACACATTAAATAAAACCAACCATCCAATAAAATAAGCAAACAAAACTTCTCTCTAGTCAGCAAAAGAAAAATAAGCTACCAAAATATATTAAAATTTTCATAGAAAATTATTATTTTAATCAGCTTGACTGTTACCTCCAATTAACTGATACTCATGTATTCTGTGATACTCGTTTGTCAAAGTGAGGGCAAGGTATTATTTCAGGTATATCTACCTGCTTTAGCTAAAAAGTAAAGGAGATATCAAAAAAGAAATGTGAAGTCTATCTTCTATTTTAATTTTATAACTCATAATCCACCAGAGTAATGTCTCAAACAACACTTCAGTAACCCATATTTTCAATTAAATCTGTGCAAAAGCACTCCATCTTACTCTTTTCTATTCTGCTTTCATGAAAGGATATCTGAAGTTCACAGAATTGTATGAATAAATGATATTATTTAAAATGCAGGTATTATTTTCTGACCTTGAGATGTGTCCAGTCTATGTTTTTTGCTTCAAATATTTTAATTCAGTTCCCAACCTCCACTACATTGGTCATTTTAGTAAATGAAATCTAGAAGAAAAGATGTCTCAAATTAAAAAGAATTTGTGCTTAGTAAATGAATATTTTTTTTTTCTCATCCATTTAATAAAGGTGTTTATGAAACTAGGCATACAGATCTTAAAGTTAGTCATTATACTAAGAAAATATAATTACAGAAATTATATTCCTCCCCGCAAAAAAACCTATTTGAAAATAATCATAAAATGTAAACCAGTATTTATATTTTCTACTAGTAGTGTGTATTCATTTTACCCTCTTGAGGAAATATGGTTGTATATCTCCCTTTCAGTTCTTAGAGAAACATCTTCAGATGTTTCATTTTGTGAGTGTTTACTAAGTGCAACGTGAATGAGGAGTGAGATGTTAACTTGTGATTAAAATGGAAAATATAATTTCACAAGCACACAATTGCTGTTATAATATCAAACAGCATTTTCTTTGGTTACTTGCTAAAAGATAGCCTATGGCAAGCAATGACTTCAATTTTGCATAAATATTAGAGCAGTCATGTTGTCTCATAGTAGAACTATTACTGCAGCAAATCTGAATTTTGCATGTTTAGGATTGCATATGTCTTTTATAGACGATCTCCATATATGTTTGCTTCAAAGTTTTCCAAAAATTAGGCCTTATGTTTCAGCTTGGTTGTCTATATGTGCTTCTGCAGCTTAATCAATGTTCCATTTTCATCCATGAGGACAAACCTATCCACAGGAGGACATTTAGTTTACCTGTAAGTCAGAGACCACATTTTACACTATAATAAATTTAAAGACTTGTACATTATATATATTTACAATACCAAACTATTAATATATGGCATTCGTAGGCATTCTTCTGATTTTATTTTTTAGTATATGAAATATCAGTATTTCATAGGGTTGCAGGAAATTTCATTGTACATAATATCAAAGGCAACTATTTTACATGTTGTCCTTGGTGAAAAGGGCAGGTTTATATTTTTCATTATTTTTGTCATTAGTGATCTTCTTCTACTTTCTTTAATTATTAAATCTATCTTAGGCCAGACTTCCCCTTCTTCACAATCTTTGCAAAGAAGCCAGCTTCATTTTCCTGACTGAAAAACTGGTTTCATCCTTTAACCTAAAATGTTCTATTTGGAGCTGCTATTGTCCGCCCTAAGGAGTCGCCACGCTGTAGCATTGCCTTCTTCATTGCTGTCCTGCCTCTGATATGGCCTCTGCACTCAAAGATGCAGACAGAAAACCCATGGCTAACAGCTGCATCAATGTTGCTAAATGAACCCTGCAAACACTAGATCCAATACATCAGTATATACCTTTTATGTCAAGAAAAACGTGAAACCATCAGGAGTCCATGGGGATCTTTAGCTCTGGGTAATCTCCTGACACCTAGTGGGGAGGATGAGTGTGAGAAGATCTTTTCATTCATTGCATAGATCATAAAAATGTAGAGATTTGATGATTGTGAAGTGAAGTAATGATTTATCTGCCATACCGAGGCACGTTCAAACAATTAGGAAGGAAATTTGATTTTAATTATAATTAAATCAGGATTATAAGGGAATCATTATAACAGAATCAATATAATAGAGCAGGATTATAATGGAAACAATTATAATAGGACCGGTTTTAGCTTTTACAACTATATGGTGATAAGTGTTCAGAACCTGGAAAAGAAGTCCAGTCTGAAGCAGATGAATCAGAAGTCCATCACTGCCCAGTGATGTCAATAGGAAAGAAGCAATCCTAATATCTTAGGTAAAATGATGGACTCTGATAATCATCATGATCCAGAAATGAGAAGCTGAGCAATAACAGATAATTCATGAAGATGTTAACTCCTTTCTCAGCAGCAACTCCCTTCTTAGCAGCAACCAACAGAGCAAAGTATTAAGGTAATTATAGTCCATGATAAAATGTAAAAGACAACAAAGTAAAAAGTATAGTTATGGCACTATATACAGTGTGGTTTTCCTACCATTAAATGCTTTGTATAGCTGTGGTTTCTCCATCTCAGAAAGGATGCAGTCGAACTATAAAAGGTTCAGAAAAGATGACAAGGATGATCAGCAGCCTATAATGGTCTTTGATTAAGAAATAGTTAAGTAGCCTAGGACTGTTTGGTCTAGAAAAGAGATGACTGATTTGATATGTGAAAGAATATTCAGAGTACCAGTGTATCAGAGGGATGAAGACCATCCTCCTGCACAGTGATGGTGTAATTACCACTCACATGTGAAAGAGAGGGTTGTGCAACAGAGATTCAGCTAGTAGATTATTTCTTGTGGCCAGTCCAAATAGCTTGCAGGTCTTGAGGAAGCCCTTCTAAATGATGTCGGTAGACATGGTGGGAAAGATCTCCTAAGTTTACAATAAAGAGCTCCTGAAGCCTTCAGAGGTGGTGAAGGAGGGTTCATGCCATCCTGCTTCAGGATGAAATTCCTCCACAGGCTTGAGCCTGGTGACTTGTCCTTCAAGGAGGAGCTCTTGCTGTGTGAGATGGTAAATCTGGTACAATATGCATTTTTTGGGGGGAGGGGAGGAGGGAAGTGGGGGAGGCGGGAGGCATTGGTGTAGGTGGCAGGTGGCACTGTAGTGGCAGTGCAGTTGGCAGCATGGTAAGGATTCCTGCAGTGGCAGGGAAGCGCTTCAGTGCAGTGATGGACCTCTTCTCCTTTGTCCTAACACAGGGAGAAGGGTTGAAGGAGAGGACAGGATCTACAGGAAAATAAATGGGGAATGGGGAGCTCCTGCACCTTCAGCAGCCACGGTAGAGCAACCAGGGAGAATGGCAGATAAGAGCCATCCTTCTGCTCCTTCTCCCATGCTCCTACTCCTCCTTCCAGCTGCCCCCGCTGCAGGGCAGTAGATGGATCTTAGCTTGACCCAGCACAGATCTCTTACAATTTTATATTAGTGCCATGCTTTGCCCTCATAGTCTTTCTTACAGGATTGATGAAAATGGGCTTCTTTTTCAAATTAATATGGAAAAATCAAAGTACACACACTTGCTTTGAGCTTCTTACAGATTTATATTATAGAAATTTCAGGACAGAGCAAAATTTAATTACTTCTTCTTGGCATGCATTTGCTTTATTCCTCCTTTATGTTCCTTTCTTCTTTTCCCATCTTTTCCATGAAAAGCAAAAGATAAATACTCAATTTCGGTTTTGAGGGTTTTTTTTTTTTTTTTTTTTAACTCATAAAAGCATTCAGTAACAAAGTGAGCAGAGGGTTTTACCCTACCTAATACCAGTTGGATTTTGGTATTGTTTCTTTCAAAAATGATTTGTTTTGGAGTCCTTTCTAAATAATAGTTAGTGAATTTAAGAGTAGTTTTCAATATATCTTTTTTTTTCCCTTAGACATTACTTGGAGTAAGGGGGAAGTAAAACTGGTATTCAGGAAAGTTTTGGGGAAAATGGGGTCCACCTGAAGTTCAGTTGCTTATCCTATAAGAACAGCTATTTAACTATTTGTTTTTGAGAAGACTTGCAATTTAGATATAGAAAACATTCTAAAGCACATTCTCTCTGCTAGCAGAAAAAACAAGTGGAATCTTTTAATTTCAAAGCTTCTGGTAAACAATGCTTTCACTATTAATAAATTATGTATCTAAAAATAAGCCCTTTAGTATTCCAGTTTTTCTTGCATGCTTCCCATCAGTTAACTTTTAATCTAAAGAAGAGTTTGCAATGTCACAACAGTAGTCATTTTTAGAAACTCTGAACTGTTAGCTGTTCTTTAGTTTTCTTTATTCACATGTAGAAAATAAATATGTTGCAAGTACAAAGTGATACCAGAATCATCATTGGAAATGCATGTCAATCACATTGCAAGAGATGTTAAGATCTCAGTAGTAACAGTACAGTGATTGCACTGAAACTTTGCTATCTCTATCATTACTGTTGCATTTTTTTGAAAACATTGCATCATTTTTTGTTCAAATTGTTATTTCTGCTTAAATATCAAACAAGTAGGAAAACTGTACCAAATACTAAAAAAAAAAGACATTTTGTCTTGTATATTTTCTATGTTGTTAATCAAATTAAATGATAGCTTATTTGTAGCAAAAGGAACTCTTAGAAATCATATGATATTTGACTTTTTTTACTGGACAAAATACTTTCTGTACAATCTATGACTAAGTCTTACTGTCTATGAAAATCACAATTTCTGTTAAGGAAGATATATTTTGTAGTTCATCCAGCATGTGCACCCATAATACAAATAGCAGACAGAAAAAACAATAGTGCTTAAGGAACATTAAACAGAAAAAAAAATCTAACATAAATATTTGGCTTCATCACATTCAGAATCCCTTAATAGACAAGAGGGAAGACACAATATGCACAAGGAGTACACAAGGAGTAAATAATTTATTAGTAGTCCAATTGATGCTGAATACTCCAAGCTATCTAATTAAACACAGAAACCTCATTAATATTGCAGTGGAATGTTAAAAAAGAAAATCCTACACTTTTCACTCATCCTGCCAATGCTCTTCAGTAGTCCCCACAGACCAAGGAAGGGGCGGTTTTGGTGACTTGTCTCTAGCCAAATGACTTTATTTTGGGAGGATGATGTGCACGTTGGGGCCTTTCCTCCTCATCATCCTTGGATCCTCTGAGGTTCTGTGTGCCGGGCCTGTGCACACAAAGGGCCCTTGTTTGTTCTTCGTGGGGCAATTGCTTGCCATGGCGGGAGCATCAGCCCTTAGAATATCCAGACAAGTCCTGAGCCCCAGCATGGCCACACCAGCACAGTCTTTTCTGCTTTCATAGTAATGGCCAAATTAGTATTTTGTGGGCTACAGTAGATAATTAAGTCTATCCCTAGGGAAAAAGTAGGTTATGGAAAAATGTTTCTGGTAGTTGTAAATATTATAAACTTGCAAACATCAAAAAAAAAAGTATAATTTCAGAAAACTGTTAGAAAGTATAGATAAAAAATATGAATGGAAAATAAAAACAAATATGCAAAGCTTTTCAGCGAAACAAATTTCTGACTGAAGAAGTAAAAGCTTTTGAAGTGGTAGAAGTCCCATGGATCAAGATATTTGGAACAATAACTGAGCAAATACTATCATAATATTAAATATGAAACAAATGATTATGAGGATGCATGTATGTGTGTGCTTGTTTGAATATGTGAATATTTGCAAGAAAAAATAAGAAATGATTCTTCATTAGCAAGGAGATAGATCAGATAACCTAAGAGCTGCTTTTCATCTCTGTCTTTTGTGATTCTTCTTGTCTGCATGTTAATGAACTCTTATTTATCACCCTATCATTAATTTGCAAGTTGCTAAATAATTACAGTGCAACTGATGAAGCAAACAGAGTATACAATTAGAGAAAGGATTTTTGCATGGTCATGAAATGCTCTTTCTAAATCTAGGCTGTTTAAGAAGAAGCATAACTTTAATTCCATCTGTAAAATATTCCAGGGCTTGCAGTTATCTGTGAACCAATTTGCAGGATGTGACATGCTTTGGAATATTGTCCTTTAGCATACTTATGCATGCTATACATTCTGTTACCTTTATCTATGCTTCTGCTCTTTCAATCTCTTGGGTTTTCTTCTACAGTGAAACCTAAAAATAGTATATTGCTATTAAGGTATTTTATAAGCAGTCTGCCTACATGTATGAAATTGTTTGACTTTTTCATTGTTAA
Organism: Crypturellus tataupa; assembly: GCA_034781795.1. Lineage (NCBI taxonomy): Eukaryota > Metazoa > Chordata > Aves > Tinamiformes > Tinamidae > Crypturellus > Crypturellus tataupa. The sequence goes on along the minus strand of JAWLRI010000202.1, from coordinate 390,503 downwards.
AACTCTTCTTTATCTTATCATCAGGTCAGTCAACTTAATATATGTAGTGCCTTTTGAGATGTTGTAGAATATCTTACTTGACCTCAAGCTGCCACCAGAAGACCACAGTCTCTTGTACCTCCTGTCTCATAATTGGCAGCCATGTGCAGATGTCTTACATACCCTAGGGTATCTCAAAAGATACCATACACTCATGTTCAGACAGCTAAACAAAGCCTTTGATACCATGCTAAAAAATACATGATTAATGCAGAGCGCGGGGGTACTGTCTCTTTAAGATCTCCGGTGCAGCGCTGCGTGCGCTCGGCCTTCCGTCCCCCTGGGCCTTACGGCTCCCCCCAAGCCTGCCACCGACGAGTGATCTTTTCCCCTTTAGGCGTCCTGTGTCCCTCACCTCCCCTGGGTAGGGGCTGGAAGCTCCCCCTTACCCCGCCTTTAGGCCTCCGTCGCCGAGGGAGAGATGACGCTGGATGTGTCAGGGCTCCGAGGTAGCCTTCAGGTAGGAAGCTGCAATTGAGGAAGAGCACGAGGACAGGGCGTGTCCCTCTGGACGACTGACAGAAGCTACTTCACAGAAGTAAGCTGCCAACTTTATTCAGGCATACAACTTATATACGGGGAGGGGATAGGGAGGAGCGAGGACCAGGATTGGCTTTATGCTAATTCTTAATCCCAGGTGGTTGGCGGAGCCCTGTAGGTGGGCGGTCAGCTGGCCGGAGCAGATCACTCCGGCCCCCACGACCAGGGACTCCGGTCCCCACCATCGGGCTTCTGGAGCCTTCTTCTGAGGTGTAATGAGTTGCTCCAGGCCTGGGGTCACAGGGAGGACAGTAATACCCACCCTGTACAACTCTGTTCATACGGAAGCACCCCAACACCAAACCTGCGTCTCCCTACACATGATCAATATAATGTAACTTTCATATCTAACTGTATTATACGGAGGATTTTCTCATACTCTGGTAAGTAATATGAATCTCCTCCCAAAGGAACTCACAAAGGAACTTGTGTTTCTCTACTGATTATGTGGAAACCACCAGTTTGGATCAGATACCTAGCATTTAAATAGACTTTAGATAGGCTTATCTTCACAAAATAAATGTTGAAATTTCATAGACTTTGCGAGTTGGAGAGATGAACATGTGCAAAAAGGAAGGAAGCAAACATTTTCCAATATTACGCTCTGTGAATGGAATTAGAAAGAAAAAAACAATCCATCCACGATAAGGCTACTATAGTGCAAAGACCTACAGACCCTTCTTACAGACCCTTCCTAAGGCTTTGAACAGACAACCTGGTTATTCAAGCACATAAGGAGAGAGACATATTGGTGATTACATTTTAAATACATTGGAGGTGTTATACTTGATTTGCAGGAGTATATTTCTAAAAATATATTTTAAGGAGAATATATGTTTAAATTGATAAATAGTAAGGAACCAAGAAAATAAGGGAGATTGGAATCTCTTCCTCTGTGAATTACAAATAGTGAGCTCCAAAACCAGGGCTAATGAGAAAGAGCTGTAGACCAGTTTAATTTTATAATCTGTGAATATCATCCATTCTTTGATTTTAGTATTGAAAGAAGTAATTGAAAAAATGTTGATTAAAAGTGGATTCTACTGAATCCAGATGTAAATTAGAGACTTGATGAAAAAAGAGATGCTTTTTTGTTTTGTTTTCCTCAGTAAATTAAGATTTATTTCTCAATCTCATACAATGTCTATGAGTACTCCATTAAGTTTCTATGTATTTTTTTTGCCAAATGCAATGAAGTCATATATTCACTGCTTGCACATCAGCAGACATTTTAGGTAATAGTGTCCAGATGAAGGATGCTTGCCATCATAGGGACAGTAAAGACTTTAATAAATATGAGACAATAGTACTGCAAAACATAACAGATAGCCTTTTATTAAAGAAACTTGCACTGATACTTCTTCTGTTCCATTAAAAATTGGAAGAATAGGAAACATGGTGACAATGGCAGAAGACCTGTTGTTTATCGTATTTTCTTAATGCAGATTCAGTTTGTCTGATACTGAGCCAGTTTTATATGATCTAGAATCAGCCCTTTCCCTTATGCCTCATAGGTCATGGTGTTAAGGTCTAGGTCATTTTCTACCCTCATGGCCCTGTGGTTTGCATTTCTGACTATACCAAAGACCTGTTTAAAACAGAAGGTAAGTATGCTCTTCTAAAATTCTCTATTGTCAAGATCATCCAATTGAGAGTTACAGGTTTGTGAACCTGTAGGTTTGTGAAAAACTATGAATCTTCTCTTAAGTCTGTCATTACCCTATTATGGTAAAAGTAGACATTGCTATCAGTTTTTTATTTTTTTTAATCCACTCCATACTTTTGGCCTCTATCAGGCAAAATTTGGAGGAGAAATTGGCAATGAGGTGAACTGTAGTGTAACAGAACTGAGATCAATCTGTGGTTTCTAAATGTTCTAAATGTTACTTTAAAAATAAATAAATAAATAAATAAATAAAAGCACAATAGCTAAAGTGCTTAATGGGAACTAGGGAAACTATTGCGCTAATCAGATTAGCAATGTTTAAGGTGCTCCAGACCCGCAAAGGAATTATTTGTATGGTGCAGGGTTGGATTTAATTAAGCTCCTAAATTCTGTCACAGAATTATAGAATAGTTGGGGTTTGAAGATCATCTGGAGATCATCTGGTCTCACCTTCTTGCTCAAGCAGGTTCAGCTAAAGTAGTTTGTCAAGGGCTGTGTACAGTTGGGTTCTACATATCTCTAAGGATGGAGAATCCACAGCCTTTCTGAGCAACACCTTCACAGTTAAATTTGTGCGTGAGTGACTGGCATTGTGTTTCAGGACTGATTGTAAATTCTATCCACATCTCAGTTTAGGAAGTGTGTTTCTTAGTTTATGACACACTTCCATCAGTCTCTGATTGGGATCTTGTCTTCTCCTCAAACTTCTGAATAACATGCTCAGAAGGTAGTTACAGTCTCCTCCTCTTCCAGTCACAAGCACTAGCATCTCTCCTCAAAATTAAGAGACTTGTTACCTGTTCTCTGAAAGAATAGAAAAAATACGGGCCTAAGAACCTACCATCTTTTTTTCTTGTCATGACTAGAACAAAGTCTGTTCATTTCTGGTGTTCTAGAGGACTTCCAGTTAACTTGAACACATTAATGAAAATGCAGAAGTTCTAAATATAGATTAAACAAACAAACTCATCTCTGATGAATTATCACCACTCTCAATGATGACCCATCACTGTGGATTTTTTACAGATATTTCCTTAGGTAAGATTGGTCTTAATGCATGGCCATTTCGCTGGGGGAAAGATCTAAATGTTATGAAAATATAAACCATAAATACTAACAGTGCTAAACCAAATATCATCAATCATACTAATACTTTCTTGTCATGAAAGGTGTTCATGCAGTTAATCAAGATCTATGTAGAATCACATCCATAGGCTCACACCCAGCTTTATCTTTTAACAGCTAATCTGTAGGAGTATTCCGAAAAGGCTTTAAAAAATCAGATAATTGATTTTTTAAAAGTATAAAGATTTTATTATATCATTCAGATGATTTCTTATCTGTAAAAGAGTATAATCTGAATCTAGAATTGAATCTGAATATCTGGTTTCTTTTGGCTTGTATTCTTGCTTTCACATGAAAAACCCTTTCAAGTATGCTCAACACTCCTCTTGCTAATTCTTAGCAAATTAATAAGGAGTTGGTTACTATCCTTTATCTCCAAAATGAATTAGCAAAATTAACATTTACAGCCACCATTAAATTTGACAATAAATAAGCATAGTTTGTGGATAGCAATTTCAAATCAAACTGTCTTTTGTCTTATTTAGTCTATACTAATTGGCACTTTATAAAACCAATATTTGTGAAATAAATAGTTCTGCTCAATTTAACTTCATTAATTATACAGTGCATAATTGTGCCCTTCCTCATTGAGAGAAGCATCAGAAGTGGAAGTCAGAATCACAAGTTTTTCTTTAGTAAAAAGAACTGAAAATGAAGTTTCCTAAAGGTGATGACAGCTTCACCATTCACTGTTTTTTGATGATTTGTAATAATAAAAAAACACATTACCTTATTTGCATTTTGTTTTGACTTACAAAAATTTCCTTCATGAATCTCCTTAGCATTTTTAATCTAGTTTTAAAAACATATTCCAACAACCAAACAATCTCTTTTGAAGTTTTTGGATTTCAGTTTGCTGCTCATCGTTCATATACATTAGATATATTCCATGTTGATTTAAAAATATCAGCTTATAAAAATTGTTGCTGTTAATAATTTAAAGAAAATACATAAGATATGAAATTATGAGTTGCTTGAAAATGTGTAATGAAGAAGTTATTTAGGTGAAGGGCATTGCCAGTCCGTCATGCATACTACAATTATTTATGCCTTTGAAATATATGTAATACATTAACAAAGATTATATAATTTAAATGAAAATATATTTATTTGGCTTAAGTATTGATATCTGTTTTTATTTTTCCATAGATCCACAGCATGGTGGGAAATTTTTAATATGTGAAGTAAACACATACCACCTTCTACAGGTTTTATTTATCTCTATATAAACATATTTACTCTTCTTCCTGATACTAGGGAGAACATTAGAAACATAAATTTCTAGCATCTCAGAGATATTTAGATAAATATTCAGTATGTAATAAATAAAATATATTTTCACTTTGCCAAAACCTTTTACAAATAAAAAAAAAATCTTATGCATGTATATAGAAAACATAAGATCAAAAAAAGTTGTTATCAGTCAGAATTATATTCATCTGCTACACATGGGGAATAGCAAATCAAACTGACCAAACTACATTACCAAAATCATAGGTAAGGGACATACATAGAAAAGAAATGGTTGGTGGAAGTGTAGCTTGTCAAGGCAAAAAAAAAATCCCCATATCAGACCTGTAGCACATCTGAGAATAAATAGGTCATTTATTGCCTTTTGGATCCATGGAGAAAATTACTTGTTGTTGCTACATATCAGTCAGAGATTGTCACTGCTGAGCACTGAGGTAAACTACCACAGCTTTGTAAGAAAGTTCAGGAAGATATTTTTATCTATTATAAATAGCATGATAATCAGGATAGTCCTAAAATGGATAACTGATGAAAGAAAATATGAAGCTTATATAAAATATGAGCTGGTCAATATTCAAGCATCACTTCTTCCACGCCCAGCAACAGTGCATCCCTGTGCACAAGAAGTCAAGCAGAGGGGGCAGGAGACCTGTGAAGATGAGCAAAGAGCTTGTGGCAATGCTCAGGCAGAAGAAGGCAGAATGCGGAAAAAAGGACAGCCCCCCTGGGAAAAATACAGGAGCGTAGTCAGGGAATGCAGAGATATGACAAGGAAAGCTAAGGCGAGGACATCTCTCGCCATTTGCACCTCATGAAAGAGGCCTGAACAATGACATTCTCAGCAGTGCCCACCCGACTAGTTTGCATGCAAACTGGGGGGGTGAAGAGGAATACCATGTAGTAGGACATGTACAACATGTACCAGGAACCTTCCAGAAAATGGGAGGACTCTTGGAGAAGGGAGATAAAAGGACGGTGCGGACCATCACCGGTGTGCAGAACACCGCTGGCCTGCAGGACATCACCGGCATCCATAAGGCACAGCCTTCTGCCTCTGAACATCACCCCCACCGGCGTGCGGAACATCGCCTGCACTGGTGTGCACGACCTGCTGCCCTTGAACATCGTCTGCACCGAGGCATCTATACATGCACCGAAGCGGAGTCAGCAGCACTTAGCCAGACCGGTCGTGGTGGTAACTATAATCTTGTTGCATCCCTCCTGCTTGCTTGCTCATCTTTCTTTTCTTTTCCCTTCCTCTTCTTTTTCCTCTCTGTCCTATTTGTGCTTACGAGAATAAAGCTAACAAGGTTGTATGGCATTTGACCTCGTTTGTGTCTTAATCTTGCTCTTGGGATCGTATTGAAATCTCCCCTGACACTGGATCGGGACAAAGGCACAGAGTGCTCCCTCAGCAAGTTTGCAGATGATAACAAACTGGGAGGAGTAGCTGATACCCTAGAGGGCTGTGCTGCCATGCAGAGGGACCTGAACAGACTGGACAGACTGCGCCTGGGGAGGAATAATCCCAGACACCAGTACAGGCTGGGGACTGACCTACTGGAGAGTAGCTCTGCAGAGAAGGACCTGGGCGTCATGGTGGACGACAGGTTGACCATGAGGCAGCAGTGTGCCCTCATGGCCAAGAAGACCAATGGGGTCCTGGGGTGCATGAAGAGGAGTGTCTCCAGCAGGTCGAGGGAAGTGATCATGCCCCTCTACTCAGCCCTGGTGAGGCCACATCTGGAGTATTGTGTCCAGTTCTGGGCTCCCCAGTACAAGAGGTATGTGGAACTGTAGGAGGTCAAAATTGGGATTTCGAGCCTCCATAGAGTATATCTATGAACTTTAAATGACACCAGTTTGAGGCATGCGCACCGGGGCTGTGTACAGGGGGGT
>JAWLRI010000202.1:372426-383883 GCA_034781795.1 Crypturellus tataupa | reverse complement strand
CAATCTCCTCCTACTCTCCTCCCATTCTCCTCCCCTGACCAAGGTTATATAAATCCTTGCTTACCTTTAATAAATGTTCCTCCGTTCTAGCTCATGTCGAGTCTAATTGAGCGGGTTGGGTGAAAGTTCGCACCTCACGGGTTGCATCCTATTGCGGAAACCATACTGACCTGAGGAATAGATCAAGAGGGCAGCAATCGCATTCCCCTTCGACTGCTATCCGTCGTGAGTATTGAGGGAGCCTCGCCCTCAGGGTGGCTGGGAGGCCTGTCGCCTGGCAATTTCCAGCGCGTGCCAGCGACCGGAAAAAGATCATGCAACCCATCGGGGGGCGACCTCAGGAAAGCCGACGCGTGCGGTGGGAGGCGCCCCCAGGATATCCCTTGACCAGCGTGGGGTTATCCTGTCATGGAACTGCTGGAGAGAGTCCAGCGTAGGGCCACAGGATGGTATGGGACCTGGAATATCTGTCCTGTGTGGAGAGGGTGAGGCAGCTGGGCCTGTTCAGCCTGGAGAAGAGAAGGCTGAGAGGCTGAGAGGAGATCTAATCTGTGTGTACAAGTACCTCAAGGGAGGCAATGAGGAGGATGGGGCCACCGACAGAACTAGAGGAAATGGCCACAAACTGAAGCATCAAAAGTTCCACAAGAATTTAAGGAAAAATTTCCTGATAGGAAGGATGACAGCACTGGAACAGGCTGCCTAGAGAGGTTTTGAAGTCTCCTTCTCTGGAGATCTTCAAGACCCGCTTGGATGCAGCCCTGTGCCATGTGCTCTAGGTGGCCCTGTGTGTGCAGGGGGATTGGCCTAGATGACCTCTAGAGGTCCCTTCCAACCTTAGGTATTCTACAATTCTATGATTCTATATAAACTCCTGTTGTGGCTCTGAGCTTGCTTTCATTTAAGTTAATAGATGTTTTACCACTAGCTTTAGTTAAAGAAAATTAGCTCCTGTATGCTCTATGACTGAGGTAAAGGCATACCTAATATACATTTTGAAATAGAAAGAAAAATTGTTGGCATATGCAATTATCCTTTATACCTATAATTACTTTGGTGCTCCAGAGAAGGAAAAAAATTCAAACAAAAGTATGATAGTAAAATTGATTAGTTTTCAATTTTGGGAGATACTTTATTACAAAAACTGAATGGCTCTTACAGAACAGGTCATTTAATCTCAGAGCACTGTGCTATTAGGACATTTAATTGTTGTTTGTATGAAAATTTGTAGAGGATATTATGGAGAGATTTATGAAGAAAATCCCAGATTTCTTTGATCACTCTCATGTCATCCAGAGAGTAAAATAGGAAATATATCACACATGCACACACACACAAGCATACACACAAAGTGTTTTTTTTAGAATACATCTGACTTCTTTTCTGGAAGGTTGCTACTGTTCCATCTTATATGGTATTTTTCTGTAAATTAGAGCATTATCCTCAAATTTGGGAAGCTATAAAGTAGGAAAGTGAAGTGGGAAACCTAGTGAGAAATACAGAGTTTACTTAATCATTTCATTTGCTTATTCCTTGTACACTGAAATGTGCTAGGTGATCCAGATTTTTTAGCCTTACGTCACAGGACACAAGCAATTAGGAATTGAAACAGTACACTGACATGTGGGTAAGATGAGAAATTTGAGGAGATTGGAATCTTTCTTCACAGCTCATATACAACTGGCATGGTCATTTTTAGTTCTTTAATTCTTGTAACCTTAGAATGGCACAACAGGGCAGGCTCTTTTCTCAGTTTTACTCAGTGTTGGTAATTAAGTTGGAAAGGGAATGGAAGCTGCTTTTACCTTTCTAGGGTGCAGAAGTACCTGTTTACCCCACTTTCTGGAGCATCCTTACTACTAGACTGTTCAACCAATCCCTTCTCAGAAGATTCCCTCTGAGTTCTTTCATGTTTCTAGTATGCTTGTACAACTATAAGTAACTTCAATTATTCTACCATATAGACTTCTCCTTCTGAATTCCATGCAAATCCAAGATTTCATCTCTATTAGTTAAAGAACCAGGATTAAGCCATGCCTTCTGTCCCTGAGGGCAAACCACATGGCACAACCCATGTTCATATAGCACTTTTCTTCCCCCAAATCAAGCCAAATTGTGTCTATGGGACATTATCCCAGGCCTTTAACAGCTCTGCTGAGGCATTGTTTGTAAAAATGCCACTTGCCTGAACAAACTCAACTCTGCTACTGGAATAGCAACTTACTAATATGAATAATCAAATGTCCATGGTCCAGTTTACTGTGCTAGTACAAGACACTGCGAGGGAAGTGAAGAAAGGTTTGGTGATCTCTGTGTCAGAGCTACAGGAATCAAGCTACAGGAATGTTGGTGAGAAAGATGCTGCTATGTCATATTGTTCTTCTGTTTGGTGTAACTGTTTTGGTGTGCTGCTACCATTTGGGATAGTGTTTCTAAACAGAACAGCAAATGTGGGTAAACAACTGCATTTTAAACTGCAAAGTTTTAAACTACTCACTGAAAAAAAAAGACTGTAATGTGTAATGGTTCTTCACAAGCAATCAAGATTTGTCAATAAAAATGTCAATATTCATATGCCCTGCTAAACCAAATCTATCTCTAATTCCTAATCAGAACTCAACTAGGACTAGGTATTACTTTGTTATTTTCCTTGCTGTTAAAATAATTGAGATCATGAGGATCATGAGGAAATAATCTCAGATTTTGAGCCTGTTTGTTAATTTATCTGTACTGTAGAGTTCTTAAACATATTTTGACATGAACAAGTAGTAGTATTGGTATTTATGTTATTCATCTTTAATGTTAGTCTTCAATATACTCCTATGATGCATTTCCCTTCTCCCTTTTTGTGTTTTCCAGACATGTTCAGATGTAAAAGTTGCAGGAAAAGTTGTACTGCAGTTTCCCTTTTCCAAAGTTGGTTTTAGAAGTTCAGACTTCTGCCCTATGCATATCATGCGACTGCTTTCAGCATAAGACTAATTAAGAATGATAAATAAATAAATAAATAAATAAATAAATAAATAATACTTTGACTTTTCAGGTTTACCCATCTCTGAGTTTCGTTTAGATTTGACATCAGGAAGTTATAGCCGGTCCATTTTGATGAATAATAAAAATTGATTTATCAAGCACATTCTAGGTTCATATTTTGGTCAAAAATATCTTGAATTATTAATAATCATTGCAGTTGTCTTACTTGCCTAGCATCTTAGACCCTTTTTATTTTGCAAATGCACACAAGGTAAAAAAAATTGTTTGAGTTACAGTCAGGTATTGTTATAGTAGAAGAATAAAATATTTATTTCTATATCTTAATTACAAAACTTTATTTTTATTTTTCAAAACCGGAGAAAAATATATCTTGCTGTGAATTCACTTTCAAACTATAATTATGCCAAATTACATAATTACGAGATAAATACATTCAATCATATTCTGACAGCTTGTAATTATGTAATTGCAATTCGAACTTATGTGATTGCAATAAACAAAGCTGTGTAATATTATACAATTATTACCTCTTTGTAGACTTCATTTATAGCCTTGGTCATTATTTTTGAGAGGAGGTATTTTGTAACCCCAAGTTGTTTAACAGGCATGTTGTTATGTGATATTTGCAGCCATACACAGAGAACATTATAAATACTTATAATACATTTCCACTCCCTCCCAATATATATCTGTGTGCGTACTTAAAGTATATACTTCAAGCCTAAGGCAAAGTGTTTCAAAGCACGTTCAACAGTGAGATTCACACATAATCTCATTTTAGAAAATGCTATCATTTAAATTTAAATTTAATTGCTTAAATTTAGGTATGTACTTATATATCCTACAGAATGAGGATATCAGGAGATTGTTATCTCCTTGCAAAGATATAGCAGGAGTATCTGTATTATCTATGCATGCTTTATCATTTCCAGTCTACTCTTTTCATTTCTCTTTTTTTTATTTCAGAGTCAATTATTTTGCAACTGGATTTTTTCCAGGAATAAAATCAGTTTTGAAAATTGCAATGTTCCTTATGCATACTCTCCATGAGCTTGTTTTCTTTATTGTCATAGGTTATTCTTTATTCTTTGTATTGTAAAAACATACCTTGTAAAAACATATCACTAACTTTTAAACATATTGAATGACATAAATATTTTATATCTATATGTTATACCAACACTTTAAATATTCATAGAAAGTTTCAAGTTGGAATATTCAAGTAAATTTATATCCAATGAAAAGAGATTGTACTGGATTTAACTCAGGATACAAAAATGGAAAAAAAACCCACACTTTAGAGTCAAATAAATGTTATTCTGAGAATACTACCTTAAGAAGGTCAGTTTAGTGTCCCTCTGAATGCTGGTTAGAATTTGACTTAAAATATTGGTCACTGAAAAAAAGTCAAACTTACTTGGAGAAAGAATTTTAAAAAAGGATCTAAGTACTTTTATTTTGTGTCCTTGTCTTTCTCTTGGAGTCAGGTTAGTAAGAAAGAAAATATTGCTACTACATATTTCATATCCTGTCTTTTGGTTTGATTTGCTCTGTCTGTCCAGGAACATATCTTGACAAAACAATGAGGATAAAATGAAAGAAGCAAAAGAAAGACGTGAAAGAAGGAAAGTGGAGCCCTATACATAAACGTAAAAGTGAAGTACTGTTGCAATCAAGCTGCTTCTCATTGTTGACATGAGCTGTGTCAACCAGCCAACCAGCCTTCAAGAAACTGAGAAGTTGATCTAGAACTAAGGGAAGTGGCGTATACCTTTGTTTTTTGCTTAACTTTGAGAAGATAAACAATGTTTTAAACAAATGTGCTAAAATATTTGCAGATGTTTCTTTGCATGTATTTAGCAGGGAGGCATTAGTGTGTAGCAGGCAAACTTTGTTTAGTTGAATAAACAAAGTAATTCAGACCAGATGAAATCTAATGCAATGTACAGATAGCATGAAATATCATAAATGGATTCAGAACAGTTTTTACAGGAGACCAGTGACTCTACACTTTGAGATATAAACCTACAATATTAAAAGAAATAGGGATCTGCTCCTGCTTCTGCAGTTAGGAAAGCAATCTGTTGAGCAATAGCCTTTTAAATCTGACATACTCCTTTAACAGTTTAAATTAGGTTCATCAATATTATGAATATTTCAAATTTAAACATAACTAAATAATTTCAGTCATCAGTGAAGTTAACATCTTAACCCATCATTCATATGAATCTGTACTAAACGATTTCTTGAAAAATGCGTACTTACATTCATAAGCTTTCCCATGCATGGTTTGATTTTTAGGTAACCATTTTCAGTCCATAATAGTTACAAATAATATTATAAGGCACATATCAGATAATGTTTTGATGTTTAACTGTGACATACATATGATACTCTCACTAGGTTCAGTGGTCAGCATATCCTACAGACCTGTCTTGACTTCCTTCCTGGAATAAATTAACCATATGGACAAATGTTTACTGCATTGGGGCACACAGAAAAAGAGCACTTTCTTCCATATTCCTTTTCCTGATATTCCTCATGCAAGTAACCTCGCCTGTAAGGTACAAAGAGCCAAATATAGCTTTCTGGATTCACTTTAATGTTTTATTCCTGTTCATTATTCTCTATGAAATTCAAAATATTCTGTGTTATACAAATGAAAAATGGAAGACCTTGCCAACCTAAGTTGTTTACAAGTTCAAAGACAAGCACAGTGAAGAACGCATTTATGGAGTCTGCATTATAAAACTTCCCTTGAAAATGGGAGATGGCCTTGAGCAACAATTGAGTGTTACACTTGTGGAAGCAAAAGCCCCTATCAGTGTTGTAAGATGTTTGCAAATTAGCCTTTAACACATGTCTTACAAGCCTTTTCAAAATTCTTTTCTCTCTCTAACTACTCAAATTATCGGCTAAGGTGTATAATTTGCTACCTAACATATTTTCTCATCTTATTTTCTATTTTCTTCATATAAATGTTATATTCTAAATGCATGAGTCATGACACAGAGTACTTTATTGTATCACATAGCTTTAATCTTAATATTATACCAAGAATGAGATAAAATTTCATCTACATTAGGTTCACCAAGCTGAATAAAAAGCAGCAGTCTCTCTTTCATTTTCTACTTCGTTCTGAAGTATTGTTTCTGGATGCCATGACTCCAGCAGGCATATAAGATATGTTGTTATCAATTAGCAGTCTTATCATCTTTACTCCAGAATCTGCATGCCGTTTATATTACTATTAATAGCCAGATAAAGAAATGCAGCTGATCTGGGTTTAAATTCAGGTTATTTCCTAATTTCAGCTGAAGTGATTTCATAAAATTTAACCATAAAAATTAATTGCCTTACAGAATTGATAGGTTATCTTGTCTGTAAGATCTTGCAGAATCCACATATCACAACCTCAGTGATGACTGCAGGAAATAAGATTTCTCAGAGGTTAGAAAACTTTAGAACATCCATGTCATTTTCTTTATTAACTTGCCTTAACAAATGTGGCTGGAACTTTCTTTAGTAAGAATTATAGATATTTATTCACAATTTAAATGTTCTTTCTAAACTGGATTTTTAAGTGATTTTAGGTAAACTAAGTGTATACTCATATAAAATTGATATATCCTCAAAATCAGTGTCATATTTATCATGAACCAACCCTCTGGCCAGTTTCTAGGCCAGGGGAAATACTCTGACCTAGAATACACAGCAGAACTCTAGGACTGAAATGCACTGAGTCAGCAGTTATAACTAATCTCAAATTAAGGAAAAAAAACAATGTCACAATAAATAATATTCAATATCAAATTGTTGCAATTAATGAACTTTTTATTTTTTAGGTAAATTTGATAATTTAAAATAATTGGAAAATACACATTTTAGAAAACATTCCAAAATAACCACTCTAAAGGAATTCGGGAAGTTCATCAATCATGCAAATTTACATTTGTGTTCTTCAGTAGAAGTCCTAGAATCATTGCAGCCTCTCTAACTGAAGGCTCATTTACCAGCTAATCATCTGTCTGCTGAACTACGTCTCTAAGGTTTTAGACCGCAACATACTACAAGACAAAACACTCTTAGTAATTAATTATGTACTTCTTGGCTGTAGTTTTGGTTCACTGTGTTTTAAAAGCTACTTAACATCATACTAGTTTATTACACAATTAGTCACACTATGTTATTTGACTAATGCAATTTAGAGACTTCATCTTGACTATGGGTTGGTGGTAGCAACTGATTTTGTCTATAGTCTCATAATTATCAGACAAGATGTGGTAACAAGTCAGGTCTGGAATTTATCCACATTCTGCAATCAGTTCTCCCAGCACATCTTTCCTTCACACCCATACCTCCACTTCTCAGTGTACCCTGATAAACCGATCTTAAAACTCTCAGTAAGTCTGATGAGACGGATACTCTAATGAACTCTGCCTTTTCCAAGGAATTCTCTTCCTCAAAGTCTTCACAAAGACCAAAGTAAGTTCTGCATGTAATATGCACTCAGGATATGCATATGTAATATGCACTCATGTCTATATGTTCATCCCTGGCTGAGCCTCTTCTGTCTCTAACAGGATGGAGAATAGCATCCTCAGAGATCTATGCCCCTTGTGAATGTATCACTCTTGATACATTCAAGGTCTTCTTTGGCAATATCATGGGTTCCCATGTGCATGGGTAGGCAAGGATGACAGTCCAAGGGGTGGATAAACATCAGGATTCTCTTTGCAACGTTTTTGATGTCAGCCTCTGGAAAACAGCAAACCTCATAAAACTTCATGTCTGATCAGCAGATGGGTACCTCCATCCCTCACAGTCTCCAGTCACAGTCATCCACTCCTTTCTTTTGGTCTTGATGCAGGAATCAGTTTCATCTGGCCTCAGTGTCTCCTCTGAAGGACCTTGTTCAGCTTTAAGTTTTGCCAGGGCTTTATGTTTATTCTGCAAACACACATCTGTGGGAGAAGAAAGATATTTCTTCCTGTTGTCAGAAATTCTAAGCTTCCAGGATTCACCATTCTGGGAGTCTTCATTATCTGACCATTTTAGCATAACCTCTGGTCATTTATTCCTTCTGAGATCTGCGCTCTGACTTCTGCAGAAGAAATTGTCAGTCTTCTTCCCTGATATGCAGGTAATCAGTGGAATGCAAGGACAAAATTATTTAGACACATTTTTGTTCATTTCTTCTTTCTCTCAAAGCCCTTCGCTGTGCAAAATATTCAGGGATACAGCCAAAATGACAATAGCTCTGCCATCTTTACTGGGTGATTTGTCCAAAATTTCCACTTCCAAAGAAAAAATATTGTCAGCCGGAAGAGCTGTATGCTATAAAGAACAGTCTAACTCCATGATTCTAGCTTTAGGAATTTTATTCACAAGTCACATACTATTGTGCCTGGCAGTATCTTGTTCACGAAATAATGCTGCTCATTAACATAGAGGTAGTCATCAGTTGTTGAGTCATTCCTTATTCACCGCTCTTTATTTTATCATAACCCACAATCTTATGTTAATATTATTTTTGCTACTGTTGTGTCTGTGGTATTGCTGTGGTATTGTGGTATTACAACAATCTAGTATCTAATGCCATTGTCAAAGACCAGCTCTCCATTGTGCTGTTGTAAAAAGAATTGGAAAAAAGTCTCCTCCTGCTCCAAAGAACATATATTCGAAATTGAAAAAAGGAAAACAGAAAGAGGACATAAAGAAGAATAACTATAATCACTGAGGGAATGGTTAACTTAATAATCCAGATAATTAATTTTAAAACTTCAATTTAGCAACCCATTGAATAATTAATACATAAATTTTATATGGTATAGTTGCATATATGCAAATATATATATATACAATTCAAACTTTTATAAAGAAAAGAATTAAGCATGTTCTATAGTGTATCTTTTTAATAGAAAATTTAAATTTAATTCTGTATCTTCAGGGTTCTAATGCTTCCTCTGTTCTGCATAGAAAACATATGGCATAGCTTTAGCTGAAATTTACTCTATTGGAAGGATTCTTATCAGTCTGTTGGGATTTTCATAAGTAATAAATATCTTTACCTATCTATTATGAAAACACAAAATTCCTAAAATCATCAAGGAATGAAAGCCAGATGAGCACCTACATGTTTGTGCTCTTACAGATGATCGTTATTATGAGAGCATTAATACTGACTAACTTACAACTTTGGAGGTAGATTTTTTTTTTTCCAAAAATGAATAAAATGAAGATAAAATGAGCGAATGGGTGGAAATGACACAAGTATTTTCCACTAATGTATTTAATATATTGGAAAATGAATTAAAATATCCAAGGGATTTTTTTCAATTACTCTCTCTGGCTAACCTTTAGTTTAGGCTTATTTTTCTCTTTGTCAGGAATACAGTAGGAGCGGATTTTCATAGGGCTCTATGGTATGCTTTTGTCTCTGACATTTTTCCATAAATGTCATGAAACATGACTCTTAATACACTCCACTTGCAGTAAATTATATGAATACTCAACCAATGCAAACATTCACATTGTGCACCTGAATGATCTCCATGGAAGATGGACAAGCAGATT
Source organism: Crypturellus tataupa (assembly GCA_034781795.1). NCBI lineage: Eukaryota > Metazoa > Chordata > Aves > Tinamiformes > Tinamidae > Crypturellus > Crypturellus tataupa. The sequence continues at coordinate 374,313 of JAWLRI010000202.1, read as the reverse complement.
TTAAAGAAAAATGAAGAAATCACCTCCCATTCTACCTCTGAGACCTGGAGTTAATTCCTTTGGGAGATCCAGGCTTCATCTCTCTCCCCTTGCCTCTTTGGGTTATTCTATGTCTTTGATGTCTAAATATAGCAAAATGCTCCAAATATACAGAGAATAGAGTCCAGAGGAAATGAAAGAGCATAAAGAATATATCTAGCCCTACTGTTCTTACATTCTTCAGCTTATTCAGATGACCCATAAGAGCTACTGCCAACTTCAGAAGCAGGCACCAAATCCAGTATAAGTGGTCATAAAAATGACTTTATTCTTTTTTCTTGCAGACTAGAGAGTTCACAGGAAGAAATTATCCTCTGGGCAGCATATATCTCCTTTGTGAGACAATATTCAGAGACCGGGAATCTCTAAAACTGTATATTTTATAATGTATATCAATGTATTTATACAGTGATACATACATTGTATGATGCGTATATGTATATCAATTAAATAATGCATACGTTATGCATCAACTTATATCTGTCCACTGTGTGGATATGATACATGCCAACTCAAAATCTTCATCTATCTATCTCATTTGTGTCAGTCATGCCTCATCAAGTTTTTGTGCTTTCTCAAGTTCCTCTTCTAACATATCCTATTTTATTGCCATTTAGACAGAGATACTCCAGAAGCCTAAATATGTCTAGCACTGCCAGTAGCAAAAATTGATAAGAATATATTATAGAACTTCAAGATGAATGTGTTACAGATACAGAACTGTCATTTCACCTCTTAACAATTCCATTTTCACCTGCTCAGAGAATGCAGACAATCCTGCGGAAGTAACCACTGCCATGTATCAAGCCCTGGGTGTTTGCAGCAATCAAGAGCTTAAAGATCCCGTTTTCCTTTGGGAAGTAAGATTATCTTCTTGATCTGAACTCTCTCAGTTCCGCAGTGGATGTTTCTCTGCAATCTGTTGTCTACAATAAATCCTGCCTTTTTGGACACATTCAGACAAATTGTTCCTCATGAAATACAGGCTTTAGTAGTATCCAAGATACTATCGGTATGTGAATCTGATACACAGTTAATTCCAGTAAAATAGCTATTATATATATTTGAAAGTTGTCTAATTATTAGCATTCCTGTCATTTTCAAAATTGCATATAGGAGGCTCAGTTAAAAAAAAAAATAAAAAAAAAAAAAAAAAAAGAGAGAGATACAAAAAAATTAAGCAAACTTCCTGACTTGTTTTTTTGATGGTGAATTTTTCTTATTCCCATGGGTAAAATAGCGGACATTTTATGTTATGCTACCTATATGTGGGGCTACAAAGCAGGCAGAGTTATACAAACTTCATTTCTGTATCGCTTTAGAAATAGTGGTAAATCTTTCAGGAGTCCCTGAGGATTTTACTTAATTTTCTTATTTCTTCTCCCCAGCCTGCCTCTTCTATCCAGCTATTACCAACTTTTTTGTTCTCTTCAACAGTTAGACAAACACAAAAATATGTGTGATATTTATTCATGCAGTCAGATAACCCACATATTTTGGCATTCATATCCAGAAACATATGCCATTCAAACTTAAATTGATTAGAATATTTAGGCAAAGCAAGGGTGAAAAATTGATCTAGAAATCTAGATACTAACATTACAAATTCTGTAGCATGGATCCTGATGTATTAACATACAGATATATTAATGCACTGTTTCCTGAACTCTATAACAGAAAAATGTGATCTTTTGAAACAAGAAGAGATATATCTCTGCATTTTAAAGTAATCTACATATTAGGAGTTCCTCAGAAAGGATCATAGAATCACAGAATCACAGAATGCCTAAGGTTGGAAGGGACCTCAAGAGGTCATCTAGTCCAACCCCCCTGCACACGCAGGGCCAC
>JAWLRI010000202.1:347966-372326 GCA_034781795.1 Crypturellus tataupa | reverse complement strand
TCTTCTCCAGGCTGAACAGGCCCAGCTCCCTCAGCCTCTCCTCATAGGGCAGATGTTCCAGGCCCCTGATCATCCCCTGATCCCCCATCAGATGATGGTCTGATCAAAAGAAGACTGAATTATTCAAAACCTGACAAAGAGTGGCATACAGTACCAAGATGGTCATTAGAAAAAGATGAAAAAGAAAATTCTAATATATATATCATTTAATAATACCTTCTTAGTAAAAAAGAAACAGAAAGAACAGAAAAAAGAATACTTCTGAATTTTTAGCTTTATAGTTACTGTTTTGTTCATATTTTTAATGAAATAAAACATTCATACTCAAATGGTAGCATCATATTGTTTTGGCACATTTTCTAGAGTTTTTCTTTCCCTCAAGGATAGGATCTTGTGTCAACTTAGACACAAGAGTACTGCATTTATTTTAGGGTACTGAATAAACAAATCTAGACACATGCTACTAATGCAGTCTACTCTATTTCTCATACACTTTATTCAGATAGACTTTGAAAAAAGGATAAAAATAATACTATTCTCAAGTTTCCTTACCTACGTGCGTAGACCCTGTTTCCAAAAGATCTGAACACTAATTTTCTGAATATGGCTCAAAATTTAGTTTATCTCTTTGATTGCATGTGTATGCTATTCATCCCTGACTTGCTTTATGCGGTATCATCAAAAGGACCAGATAAGATTTAAAGTAAAAAAAAAAAAAAACGTAGTTACATTTTCTTAGAAGGCAAAGCTATGTTGTTCATAAAAACCTATGGAGGTTTGCACTGAAATCTGACAAAGGTCAGATTTCAAATGATGATATATTAAATGCTCCACAGTCTGAACTAGACTGATACCCTTGACTCATAAAGGACATCACTACACTTGCTGTAACATGAAGTGGAGCAAACCACGTTAATTTTAATTAAACTTTGTTTAATTAAAAAAAAAAATCAGTATAAATGAGTTACACTGACAAATCAGTATAAAGATTTTTTTTTCTATTTCATAAATGCTTAAAAATTACCTCCCATCTTTGTTCTGCTCAGGTTACATAATTTGATATTGTTTCAAAAGAATTTTATCCTCAACTGAAAAATTGTGAGGAACTTCGTTTCAGCAGCAAGTATGCATTTATCTATCATCTCAGCTATCATTCAGCTGGTTTACTGAACTTCTATAAGGACAAGCAGGAGTGGGAGTGGGAGGTCTTTTTACTTTACTGAGTACCACAAGGCATCTTTCCAAAAATAAAACTGAATATTTGACTACTACCAGCAGTGCAGATCAGAACGAAGGGTATATTGTAACTTGTACAGGAGAATTACTTGATTTTTGTGTTTTGCAGACGGAGATTCAAAAACAAGGCAAAAATATCACTCCTGTTGATAAGTCTTCCCCGCCCCTCCCACCCCTCCCTTCCTTCCTTTGATTACAGCCTCTTTAAGTGTATGTTTACATTGTATGCCTTGATAGAGGAAAGAAAACTTGTTCAATAGTGTGTGAATTTCTGGAAGAGGACTTTGGAGATACCTCAGTTTAGTGTTCTGCTGTCCTGAATTGCATTTCATTACTCTGAAAACATAGCAGGTCTTAAAATAACCCACATGTCATTAAACAGAGCTTTACTTAAAGGTTTTGAGATATGTCTCCGTCAGCTTGATCCACACATTTCTACAAAACACTACACCAGTAGTAGCGTCAAGTCACTAATTCCCACCCATCAAACCAGAGGCAGCTTTTTCATTCTTACCATGACTCCTTCCTAAACATGAAGAGGCCCTTCTTGAGGAGTCAGACATAATTCTCTCTTTATGAAATCTCAGGTATGAACCTTTCCTGATCAAAAGAGACAAACTGAACCAAGCTGTTAGGTGTGTTGCATCTATGACAAAAAGTATTTGCTAAGCATTGAACTGATATCATCAAACTTAATTAGAGCCTTACACTGTATATAGGGTATTAAATTCAAAAGGTGGAAAAGTAGTATTTGAGCAAGTAATCTACTCTACTTCTAAAATTTCAAAGCAATTTTTTTTTTGTGCAGACCAGTAATACTCACACTAGGGGATTGAGAGTTCTGAATGGGGCAGATCAAAACTGATCAGAAAATAGCATTAATCTTCACTTTCCTTTTGCATTTAAATAAAGGTTTTTTTCTTTATTGGAGGATTAAGTCGATGGCACTAAACAGAAAAAAAAAGTTAAACATGAGCATTTTGATGTTACCTCAACCACAACATTATGCAACTTGAAAAACAATAGTTAAGGGGAGTCCTAGTGGTTGGTATTTCCAAGTGTGACATGAAGCATCTGCTCCCAGGGTTTAGTCTTCTTGTGACATCATTATCTGCTGTATGACAAAATGCAGAAAGATATCTACGTGCTTTGTAATGCTTCAAGACTCTTGTGTGCACTAAACAGTTGAGAAAATACAGATTTAGCAAGGACTATTCTGATAATTTAGAAAGTTATGTTCAGTGTGGAGCAGCCTTTATAATTGCCAGCTCCTGCAGGTGGGACTAGGAGACACAGTAGCTCCGAGTTCCTTGTACAATTCTTCTGCTCCTGCAAAGCCTTTTTTTCCTCCTAATTTCTTGTCCGATTTAAGAAAAAAAATAGCAATAGAAATGCACTTGGAAATATATAAGCAAAATTATAAATGTCCCTTAGACTGTGCTGAGAATCATCTGACATTAACAGATTAAGTTTGCAAGAGTATTTTTTAAAACCTTGTAGTGATGAGCTTTCCTGGAAACAAAGATCATACAAATACCCTAAAATCTTAACCATTTTAAATCTAAAGAATTGTATACCAGAAGATAATTAAGAAGACTCTCTTCGAAAGACAAGGGCAGGCACAGAATTGCCATACAGCATGGGCCATCTGACGTCTCTGGTGTCTGGCTCAACTAGATTAATCAGAAACAGATGTCCCAAATTCTGAAACACATAAAGAATAACCCGCCCAGGGAGAAAAAACATTTCTAACTGCTGTCAGTTGATGGTTAATTTATGGGTTCATACTAATTTTAGATTATTTTATCCTCTAATGCACAACTATAGATTCCTCTAGATATATAGGACTCATCTTTATGTCATTATTATCTTGTAGTAATGAATTTCACTAGTCAATTATATGTCAAATAAAATCATATTGCCTTTTATCATTTTTGACTTTGACTGTTCTGATTCCCAATTTACCTTGTGCATATCATTTTTTAAACTCAATTATATTTACATGGCAGCATTTTGCTGCTGTCTCACCTTAAAATGTATAGTCCCACTCTTATTTTTTTCTCTATTTTAGCAGAGCTGATATTGACTGCTTCCTGTAACAGTGCCACTATAAAAGGCAGAAAAATAAGGCCTTAAATATCCTAAAATATTTACAAGTCTGTCTAATCTCAATACAGTTTATGATGATATTTATTGCATCTTTCAGTATCAGGTGATATGGCAGATCAGTTAAAGAAAGAAAATATAAAATAGGTTTTCTTTCTTTTTTGTTTTTATGTTCCATTTTAAATGTGGATTTTCTTGTTTTCCCTTAAGATTCCCTTGCTGCTGCTTAAGCAACAAAAAGAGTTTAATCCTGAATTGAGTAACTACTTGTGATATCTTGAAATTCAAAGGTCATGAACCTTAATGTAATGAGTACATCCAAGGTCTAGCTTTAGATGAAGGCAGAATGGTTACTAGGAGAGTTGGATTGTAATAGATTTTCCGCAGCAAATGGTCGCCTAGCTCCAATTCATTCTCTACCTATTCTTCCCCCACTGCTTAAATACCATACCAACAACGGGGTTAAGGTTGGGATTTATGGAAAAGAAGTTACATTTAGCGAATGAATCCAAGCTTCTTTACATTGCTATATTATTTTAAGATGTGGCATCTAATGCTTAAAACAAAGATAAAACTGGAGTGCCAGGACCAGATTTTTAAAAGGCAAATACATTTCTAAATAATCACACCAAAGGGATATTTTCTAACAAAAGCACAAAGAATTTATGCTAGCAATCTGCTTATGACTATGCTTAATAAAAATCACCTTAAAAAGTTAAATTTGTACATTCTATCAGAGTGAAATATATTTACTACTTCATTACTGTTTTGCTAGTTAATTATTGTTGCTGTTAATTATTGTTACAACTCTATCTAAAAAAGTAATGCATATTTAGGATGATATGATATTCTTTGAATTAATATATATGGTTAAATATGCAATTCGAACCAAGACAAATGGAAATTTGTTTGTACTGTTTCTTAAACTAAAGAAAGTTTGTACTGTTCTTAAACCAAAGAAACAAAAATATCAGATGGTGAGAACAACCTAAAGTAACTGAATTCACAGTTTCATGACAGTCATGGACGGTTGCCCAAACATAAGGATAAATTTCAGAAGACTTAATACAAGCTATAATATAAGCCTTCATTTAAGTGAACAAAAATTACACTTATTTATTTCCATTAATAAAGGTGCATTTTGTAAAAGAAAAAACCATTTTTACTGCATCTCTTCCTCTCTCTTTATTCCTTTCAGTTTGTTCATAAAATGATAATTCTTCTTTTCCATTAGTTCTTACACAGTAAAAAACATAAATATTTTCTCATTTTATAAAATTAATAATTTCAATGGCTCATTCATTAGAAGAAAGATAGTCAGGGGTACAGAGTAGGTGTCACTATGATAATAGTAACAATGACACAGATATTATTGAACATAAAGTAAGGCTGTTAGGTGTTTCAATTATTCATGTTAATACATGAATAATTAATCATAAAATATAACAGACTCTAGTCTGAAAATTGCTCAATCATATACAAATGGAGAGACTGAAGATTACTGTATTTCAGTCATAGGCTGTCTTACCTGTTATTCCTCCATCTATAAGTAACGCATGCTGCAGTCAAAGACAGTGAGCAATAGGACTATTATTTTTACTTTGCAATATGTATGATATTCAACACCTTCCTTGAGCATCCTCCCCCTTTCCTATTTCTTTGCTCTTCTGAAAACTCAAATGTCTGCTTCACACATCAGCCTCACTTTCCCCAGGTTCCAATATGTCTGTTAAGTTCACTGGTAACTTTCTGACAAAATATTTTTTCCTACTTTACACAAACATAAATATGAGTCAAGTCTTAACACTACTGGTCTCTTATGTCTAAGAATTTAAGCTCAAAAAGAAACAATGAAGTGGTTACAGAGCTCACCTGAGGTTAAAAGAACATTTTCAAAGTCTTTGTTCCTTCTTCTGGTCAAGGATTTGAGCATCAATTTTGCACACTTCCAGAAAGTGGCTCAGCTTCCAGGCAGCTCCTGTTCCATAAGTAGTTTTGCTGACATTGTCTCTCTCTAGAAGAGTTCTGTTTTATACAAAAATATTAAAGCTTCATTAAACCAATGTCATAGACCTTGTGTCTCTGTATGCTATAAAGATTTCTCCATGGAGAATACTAATTCCATTAATGGCAATTTTCCCTGTCTCTGTCATTCTGAAAATACTCAAAGAAGTGCTGTGGGTACGCTGCAATTTTGGAATGTGTGAACAAAGACATAGACTGTATAAGCAAATTTTTGTAGAGTAAGAAAGGCTCATAAAATTGATTCATTGTGGAAAAAAAAATCATCCTTTCAGTGAAAACAAGCAACAAACCTTACTTTTCCTTTTGCAGAGGCCCCTTGGTAATTACTGTGGAGCTACTAAAACATGGTGAATTGACATCTTTATTTAGTGTCAGTTGATCATTTACATATCTCTGTCTTGAAACTAAAGCTGGACAAGTAAGTACAGAAATATCAACACTGTATATTTATTTTTTTATAAGTAATGTCCAAATCTTTCCAAATGTCCAAATACTTTCCAAAGCTGTGCCTTCTTTACCAAAACACTAGGTAGTGCTAACACTGAAACACAGTGACATTTGAGGGAAAAGGCATATTTAAGAAATTGCAAAAAATGGTATGCAACAAAATATAACATTAATGAAAGTAACAATAAAATTGGCAGCCACTTGTCTTGTGCTACTGGTAGACTACAGATTCACTATTAGCTACAAACCGTAGAGAACACTGAGGAATCTTGAGAAGGTTGAGTCTTTTTTCTGAACAGTAAAGAAAACTAGAAAATATTTATTTGTTTGAGCTTGTCTGAAAAAATTGTAGTACCAGAGTTGCTCTTGAGTTGAGAGAACAGATGTGGTTAGAACATGTCAGACTTTTTCAGAGATGGATGGTAGCAGGGCAACACTCCCATCATGAGCTCAAGAATACTTCATGTGTATCTCAGTTTACCTCAAAACATGCTGGTGATTACTCTATCCTCAGCATTTTCCAAGGCTTTCCATTCAGGAGGAATAGCCGTGATATTTTCATGGTAATAAGACAGATTACATTTATGGCACTCAAGCTTTTATACATTTTATGTAGATTTCCATTTATAATTTAGGGAACATTCATGTAAACTGAAATAAATAGATGCTTCTTCATGGCAAACTGACCAGTTTGTGGTGTCATCCTACCATTGGAGGAATTATGCTATGGGAATACATTTCTGAGGTAGTGGGCACAGAATAAAATTCAGTGTTTGAAAACAACCAAACTATCTCATTTTTTCAAACACGGAAAAAGTCGAAGGCTAAAACTGTAGCATAGTCGTTATACACTTTTTATTTATTTGTTGTATAGCTAGAAATAGAATTGATAGTGTTAAGTTGCTACAGGCAACTGTCTTATCAAATATTTTTGACCCACAGATTTGCTGCTTGATACTTTCTACATATCTTTAAGAGAAGAAAATAGAGAAGAAGAAAACAGAAGAAACCTTGATTAACTAGCACAGTAGTAGACATGTCATTGAATTACTAACAATAGTTCAATAGCCATTAAACAGTAATTTTTATAAGGGCTGTCAGTTCAGTCCCAGATATTTATAAATCCTGTATACTCTAAAAATATTTGTGAAAAAAGTTGAAATGCTTTATTTGATTGTGAGATAACAAGCTATGACCTTTTAGCATCCTAATGCCTCTCCTAATGTTTTGCCACCTCTTCTTCATTGCAAATCTACTGAAGCCAACCTTAACTCCTTCCAGAAAAAAACTAAAGCCAAGAATAAGGAAAACAAGTTCTGTCTTCTTTAACTGCTGAATTTCAAGTCTATGTGAGTTCTCAGACTTGATTTCAATAGCTAAATTAACCTAGGAAATACGTGGGCTAATTTTCATGTGGTGATTTTCATCACAAGATGAAAGTCTCCACCTCTTTTAAACTGAAGGATCCATGTTTGTGCAGCTCTACTAATGTATTCAATGAACCTTCGGTATAAGTCCTACTACAGTAATCAAACTATAATGCTCTTTTCAAAGCTTATATATGTAAAAAACTCAAAATCTTAGTGAATATTTAAATGTTCTATTAATAATGTCCCTTTTACTATTTGGAAAACCTTTCATATAATCATAGAGGATCTGACACACTCAGTAAAATTATAAACCTGATGTTTAGTATTAAACCTCTTTGGACACAAATTTTCACAATGTGCTTGTTTCATCTTTTGAATAATTAATAAAATTATTACAAGATACAAGATGGATGAAATTCATTCTGATTTTCCTTTTCTTTTATTCTTTTTGAGTATTTAGGTTATAATCAATTCATAAAAGATAAATGCTTGTAAATTCATATGAGACTTTGGAATGATTTCTAAACAGTATTCTTTTTTCTTCATATGAGAGTAAAAAAAGACAAGAATGTTAATTACTGGTCCATCAATGAGATTTAAACAGCAATGACAAAACTGGACTTCACTAGAAGAACACAAATGACATTACAGGAGATATTAAAATTATCACTCTTTAAGTGATTATAGTTTTTGTGAAATTATTGTGCATTTCCTTTGTTTGCCTTTATACTGTCAAAATTACCAAAATTCTAATTAATGTGTTATCAGTATTCTACAAAATAGAATTTGATAGCTTTGCAAAAGTATGCCTTACCATACAAAACTTTGCAGCTCACAGTAATGAGAAAAGTCTTTAGATTTTGCAATGTTTAAATTTAAACAGCAAAAGAAAAAAAGAGAGAAAGCATAAAGATTAAGATGGAGCAGATTTTTATGTTACTTCACACTCAGAAAAGTATATTCTATTGTGATAATTTTCCTCAGTCACTCTTTTATGTGAGTGTTGCTATTATGTACAGCCTCTGTCTGCTCAGGTTGTGCATGATTTCATACTTTCCCAGTACATACAAAGAGAATTTTCTACTACTTTTATTCTTTGTCTATTTTTTTCTCGTGGGTAGGGCATGGAGTAACATTCGCCAGGCAATTAATCATCCCAGTCTTTATGAATTCCTGAGGATAATTCTGTGAACTTGTGCTATCATCTCAGTTACAGAGGTGCCAATGCTACTTATATAAAGCTGCTTATTTCAGACAGGTCACAATCCCTTATTTTTTTCTACTTGTCTTCTTTTACCCTGTTCAGAGCATTTTAAGGGAATATCTAAACTGAGACAAACAACGATACTAGAGAAAATAAAAGAGAAAGCTAAAAGCAAAACAAACCCTTCTGGGAAAGTCTGGATTATTCTTGCATACTGCTGTTCCAAACAGCTCCTCTTTTTTAATATTTTACATGGAAATTTGTTTTAAAAATAGTTTCCCATTTTGCATGATAACTATGTTGTAGATTACTTTTTTCTCTTCAGAAACTATGTGTTTGTCTAACCCCAGAGTATTTGTTGTTTGAGATTTGTTAAGTAGATGACTGTGGAAACCTAATAGTTCCAGGACATGTGAACTGCTATTGCTTACAGGAGAGCTGAGCAGCATCTATCACACAATTTCTCTGAAATGTACTGTATTATTAACTTCAGCCTCATCATGCTTTACTTTAAAAGCCTTTCAAAGTATGCCACTAAGTACGCTAGCAATTTCAGGGTAATCACCCAAAATCAACAGTTAGGCAAGATATTCTGTATTCTCGGTAAGGATGAAGATGAGCTTATCAGCCTCTAAGCCTCTTATCTGTTTCCACAGGTAAGCATTGTCAAATGAAATGGAGAGTGATGCTACTCGTATATTATTGAATTGCTGAGAGGCACCATCGGACTACCCCAGCAGAAATCAGGCATGCCATTCAGTACAAACAGCAGAAGTGCACCCAAACACTCTGCAGGCATCCAGCTGACCATATTGTTTTTCCTGGGATGTTTCCTCCCCAAGCTAAAAAAGAAAACAGTGGATGTGATTTTCAGAGTTATTCTTCTTTACTTCAGTTTAGAATTTCTGGTCCAACCTTTCTGTACTGCACACTGACAATCTAAGTACAAATATCATTTTGTTTCAATTCTGTGTTATGCTTGGCATTCAAGCCAAGGCGTTTAATTGTGGCCAGATTCTTCTACCGGCATATAACAAAGGTGGAAGGGCACCTGTCCATACTTCCATTTTGTTTTATGGCATTTCACATGCAGTATTTGAAACAGTACTAACAAATAGCTTTCTGCCTGTAGCTCCTAAAACAATGAAAAGGGAATGTCAAAAACAGTAAATGTAGAACTGCTGTGGTGTTGTTCCACTAAGCACAGTAAAAAGTCTGACTATGGCAGAACTATTGAAAACTAATTCCACTTGGATTTATGTCTTTTATTTTTGTTTTACATCAAGAAGAGTGTGCTTACATGGGATTTTGCTATACATCAGTATTCTTATGTATTTAGACATAATGTAAATATATATGCATAAAAATATGTACTTACTTTCTCTTATGTGGAGTTTCTGAAATATAGTAACATGATTAGTTGCATTCCACTGTGGTGGCATCAATATTTTTTTTCCCAAACTGACTCTTATAACCTTTTTATAATATTCATCAGACTAGATATAGACCTCTATATCTGAATTAGACATGTAGATTCAATCTACAATCAATTTTCAATTCTAGTGAGTAATTCAACACTATGACATCTAAAAGATGTCATATTTCTAATTTTACTTTGAAATCACTTAGCTCTGTCAAATTTCATTGAAATAGAACAAGATATTCAACACTTCTATGTGCCCAGCACAAACAGGGATACAAATGCATGCATACTATCACCCAGGACAGCTGTTTCATTTGCTTAGGAAACAGATAAAAGGATGAGTTAAAAATCTTGCTTGGTGAATATTATTTAATAATTTTGTAATAATATGATTATATAGTTTATTGCCAGTCATTGCATCTATATGAATTTTTTTGTTTAAGTACAAAATATTTAGATTTGGTTTGATTAAAGCTGTATCAGTGCTTACAAAGTTACAGTCTACATGCATGTTTATTTTACCTAAAGTGTAGTCTTACCTAAACAGAACTGATTTTTGTGACATTCAAGCCAAATTCCTGAAAACAAAGTAAAATGGTATCACCTCTTCTTGCAAATATACATACATAGATACATATTATATATATATGTTCTAGATGTCCCTGCTCCACAGGGCTACTGAGCTACACCATGTTCTAGGTGTCCCTGCTTATGCAGGGTGGTTGGGCTAGATGATCTCTAGAGTTCCCTTCTAACCTCTACCATTCTGTGATCCTGTTGTTCTGTGTATATATATATATGTATATGTATATTTTCTTTCCCAATAGAAATCTCTTGCTCTTGTAACCTCTTAAGTTGTAATCTTCATGAAAAAAAAAAGTGTTTAATTCATGGTTATGTTCACGTTAATGTTTAGTTTACTGCAGTAAAAGAAAAACAAAATCTGAAAAGACAGCAGTTTAGGAATTCTTTTTTTTCTTGATAAACCTAATAAAATTTCCAGGGATAGTTTATCTGAAGCTATGTTTAACTTTTTTCCCCCTCTTCCTTATAGTTTCACATTTGTTAAATGAACATAACAACTCCAGTCCCAATAAGGCTTGCTTATAATAGTGGTAAATTATAGCAAAGCTCCAATTAAGTCACACACAGAATTAAGGAAAACATAGTGGAATGCATGTAATTTCCTACAGAAAGAATTTGATAGGATGTGATGAGGACATATATAGATATTGTTAGTGTTGATCTATGCCTTTCAAGTATTTTGCTAAATAAAGTATGTGTTCTCATACATACTAGTTCTTTTTTTTTTTTTTTTTTTTTTTTCTTATTGACACAGATGCTGAATACACAGGCAGTCTACAAGACAAAATATAATCAAGAACCTGGTCAGCAAAGGGTGATTGCAGGCAGCAGGTGAAGGCGAGATAACTGGCCCTAACTGTTACAAATCACAGTGAAAAAAGCACACAGAAAAACCTACTAACAAGGTACAAAAAGCAGCCCTCTTCAAACCCTTGCATGGAAGTGAAAGTTGTGTAAAGTATGTCATGTTATTTTTATCCTTAAAGTGTATTTCTTAATAGGATGGAGGACTGAAGAATAAATGCTGGAAAGATATTGATTTTTTGTTCTAATATTTCACGTGTTTTTTTTTTTTTTTTTTCATGGCATGTCCTTCCCCTGGTGTTAAGGAATAATGATCTTTTTCTTTCCAATATGGTTCAAAATTACTTCAGTGTTCTTTTTTTTTTTGTAGTGTTAACTTAAAGGACCTTGAGTTTTTTTAATAGATCTCTGCTACCTGAGTTCAGATATCTGATGTCAAAATCTGTGAGCATAGTTGGAAAAAAACACTAAATATAGTTTTTGATCACAGTGGAATTTGCAGTGGTGCCTAGTACCAATGGAAATGTACACCTTTTATGCCTTGATATGATTAAAATTTTAAGCCATATAGTATGAGCAGTATTAGAACTTGAACAATGAGATTTATTGGAATACTTGGTTAGCTACATCCTGGTTTGTCTGATACACTGACTGAGGAAAGTAGTCGGTGCAATGTAGCTCAAGTCATAGAATCATAGAATCACTATGGTTAGAAAAGATCTTCCAGATCACCAAGTAAACCCATCACCAGCATGCCTGCTAAACCATGTTCCTAAGTAAGTGCCTCTCCTACATGTTTCTTGAACACTCCACCATTTCTCTCCCTGGGTAGCCTGTTCCAATCTAGTACATTTCTATAAAAAAATAAAGGCCAACACCTTCCCTTCCTCCAAAAACAACAACCACAAAAAAAAAAAAAAAAAAAAAAAGAAGAAGAAAGGACCAAGAAAAAGAACAAACCCCACTCTTAAGAGCAAATAGAAATTTCTTAGAAATTAGCGAGGGAGTAAATAAGTAATATAACATCCATGGAGACCCAAATGCATAACTACTCAATTTGGAAGGGAATTTGGTGTGTAGAAAATAGTGATATCCTTTGGAACAGTTAGGATAATTTTCAAGCAGGGAGCATTTCTTCAGATCAGTTTTAGGATAATTCAGTTCAAGAAATTCTACCTTACAGAGTTCACTGTGAATAAACAAAGAAACAAATGAAGATATGTATATATATTTAGCTAAAGTTAATGTGATTTAAAGTCTTCATTCTGTTCTTTTGGAAGGAATAAAGTTTTGGTGTTTAAAAAGTAACCTGAAAATGTCTCTAAGACTCTAACTTACAAGAGTAAGAATGCAAAAGCCAAAGATAAAAGCCTGATTTCCTTTCAGTTAAAATCACACAGACATATCTATTAAACGAATAAAACTATTCCTATGATTTGTCCATGGTATCTCTATGGATACTTTTTTACTAGATAGAGAAATGCTGAGAGCATGCTGAGGCATTATTAGGTTGCTTGTGTTTTTGGAAAAAAATATCTAGGTTTTAGTCTGATTATTTCTTACTAATTTTTCACCCCTTATCTACTTAGTAAAACATTTCTATTCAAACATCTTCAGATAATGAGGACGTGCATTGTACATATAAGCATACTTCACTATTAATGAAGTTAGATCAGACTCTCAGTGTTATAGATGATTCTAGGTGGTGTCAGCAATATTCTACAAAACTTGGAGGATGACAGACATATTTTCAAACAGTCAAAGTTTTGGAGGATTACAGATATATTTTCTTCATAAAACCATCCCCAGATCAACAGTTAAATTAATAACTAAATTCTTATACTTTTGTGTGTTCTCTGGGGATGTATAGCATTTTGATACTACTCAGCTCATATATATAGCCTATGCATTTTCTTGGTTTATCTACATATAGGTCAAGTTAGAGCACTGATAAGTTAACACTGGTCTCACAGATCCCTAAGGGAACAGGTGTAGCTCTGAATAAGTGCTTTAAATGTTCTTCCTTTACACTGATCCCAGAAGAGATGTCAAATAGAGATTTTATGTCTTGTGGCCTGCCTAATAATTGAAAAAGAATAAACCTTGTTTTCAAAGCTTATGTTCCACTTGTTTCCATAGCAACCAGAACATTCACTTACATCAAGGTTTCTATTTTGGTAGGTTTAAAAGCTTTTTTTTTTTTTTTTCTTCTGTTAGCAATTTTTCCCTGTTTTGACTTAAAAGTGATAAGATGTAACATTTATTAAATTATGTTGAGTGTCTCAAGGGGCCACCAAGCAATGAACACTTATTTAATTTCATGGGTGTTATTTAGTTACCTAATAAGGTTTTAAGGAAAAAAAAAATAAAGGTTTTGATTTCCTGAATCATCCCTACTCCCCAGTGATCATAATGTAGCTAAAGAATTTGCATCAACAGTCCTACGCCCATAGTATCTGGGCAGCATCTTATCAAAAGGTCCACACATTTATCATTCTGTGATGTCATAGAGAAAATATGAGTCCCAGTCTTCACACATGCAAAGGGTCCACCATTATAACTTTCTCTCATTAACAGGAACTCAAAACTGTCATTACTCTAGGACATTTTTTTGTTTGATTGTTTGCTTCTTAACATATATTGACATGTCTAGTATTACATTCTTAATTTTGAAAATTTAGGTCACTAAAGAACTCCTTCTTTATGCTCATCTTTACGATGAGCATTTATTTCTTGATGGAGTATAATCTGATGAAACATGCTTCCTTAATATCATCTCTGATATTTTAGAGCACATATTGACATGTATCATATAAGGAGGGAAAGGAAATCTCTCCTCTTTGTTTCTGTGAGAAAAAGATTATCTGAATTTTATGACCTCGTTCACAGACGGTGACAATAAATCCCAGACAGAGACATGCTCTATTTGTTTGCTTTGCATCAGTTTGCAAGTCCATGAAAGGATAGGGACTTGTCAGTATTTCCTGGGGATAATGAGACTTCCTCTGTCTGCATGGTAGCTGTTGCAATTCTTTCTCTCAGATGTGTCTCCTCTCTAAGACAGTGGTCTCTGTGAGCCAAGATCTGAAAAGGTATTGAGATACTCTACAGCAAACTAGTATATTTGGTGTTAATGTAGGAGAAAGCTGGATAGTGCAATACTAAATTTATTTTTTTTGTGTGCAAATCTAGCTTAGAATTTCTTCAGGTGATCCCTCAGTGATTTCTCAGTGATGAACACTGGCAATATTTAGAGATTATTTATTGAAAAATATAAATCTCCTTGATACAGAGTGGATCCAGAGAAACACAAAGTCAAGCATCTGTTCGGATTTTTTTCTTGTCATTAGGACTCTCCTCTATTATTTAAAAAGCATTTTATTACTCTTCTAGGATATCTTTAAAGATAATCAAGGAGAGATTTTAAAATCTCTTTACATGGAGGCCAGATACAGGTGATTCCTACATGCAAGCTGTACAGCCAAAGTAGCTCTGTGTTGCATCCTCAATATCTTGCTTTGCACAAATTAACAATTATCTATTTTCATATATATATGCAATGAGAATTGCTCTACTTATTTGGTTTTTATGAGCAAGTGCTCAACTCTTGTCATTCAGAGGTTCTATTTAAAAAAAAAAACAATCCTTTTTAAAATGCACATTTACAGTGCAAACTGAAACTAACGGATGTGAAAGACAAACTCATAATCATAAGTCATCTTGTATTATGTAATACAACAAGAAAGTACAATACAGGTGTATTATTGTACACCTGTACAGCTGTACACAGGTGCATTTCAATTTTAGATTTAGTCTAAGCATTACTATCATATAATGTATCAGATCCACGATGATGTAGAATTGCAGAGGAGATTTCACTTTAGGAACATATGACTTCCTTGAAAATTGTGCAACAGCTCTTTGTGTTTGGTTTTTTACCACATTCTTGTAATAGTAGATCCTGCTTATCCTCTCTGTCTTCCTCTATGTACATATTCAGTGGTGTATATAATTTGATATGCATTTATATATTTAAATGGGAGATGTAAAGCTTTTTTGCTGTTGAATAATTTAAAACAGTTTTGCTTCCAAAGTTCAGAGTCGACACACTTTGAACCATTAGTGAGAGAGGTAAATTATTAAGTGAATTGGTGGAGATTAAAGAAACTTGAAATGGATGCAAATATGATACCATATAGAAACAGGTGGCGTTTTGTTTGGCAATTTAAATGTACGTATTGTCTAAGACGTCACATCTATTGCAATTTACACAGAAAAGCTCTGAAAGTATAGTCCTGTTTCTACTCTTCTTTTTGCAGGTCATATATATGGATTATTTCTAAATATATAAGGTTATATGATGTTCTTAGTGTGGAATCTTCAAAACAAAAAGGAATATCCAAAATAGATATTTGCAACTTCAAATTTCCCTGTTCTCTGGTATGTCAGAAGAATTTATAACAGTCCTGTCTGGCTCAAGTTAGAAGTTTTTCTGGTTTCTATTTTATTTCTCTTTCATCCACAGTCATTCTACTGGGTGTTGTCCTAAGCAAAATCAAAATGAATAAATAAGAAGAGAGAATATATTATTAAAATCATAGAAATCCTGACAGATTCTCTGTCTCAGTTTCCAGCTTCCTTTTTAAATAATCATCAGTTTAACTTTTTTGTATCCATCTCTGCATAGCCTGAAATTTATGTAGTTGTTATCAGATTCAACCAGCACATCACTTTAGATTTCTATGAGCCAAACTGATGGCATCACTATAATTGAGTGGCTTCTTGATTCAGTTTGAACATTACTTTCAGCATCTGAAATATAATTTAATGACTCATATTTAAGCATTTTATTGCCTTTATTCCATCAGCATCAGGATGTTTTCCACAAATATATTCTCCTTTTTTTTTTTTTTCAGATCCTTCTGGATTCAATAGTTTATTACTTCTAGCAGTAATTCTGTAGAGTTGAAAAGACTGCTAATGTTGTTATAACAATACATGTGAGCTCTTCCTGTGATCCAATTTTCTCTTAAATATGCTGTTTTCTGAAAAAACCCTGAATATACTGCTGCAGGAAAAGAGAAAAAAAGAAGAAGCTACTGGGGGAAGACGAAATTAATGGCATGGTAAGTAAAGAAAAGAAAAAGGAAAAGGGATAGACAACCTGCATGTATAAATAAATATGGACCCTGATATAAGGTCAGAAATAAAAAGAGAACACCAACAAAAAAAATAAAATAAAATAAACCAGCATCCTGAAGAACAGATGATCCCTTTTCACTTCAAAGTTTGCCTTCTGTTTGTTAGATGTGCTCTGAAAGCCTAATTACAACATATAATATGCCACTAGATAAAAATCTAGGGAGCTTTCATTGCAGGCAGCATTTCTTGTTGGATGGAAATGATGATTAATCAGCCTAGTTGAAGGTAGTGCAAGTAGGGAGCAATGAATGGAGTAAACAAATGGTGAAATGTCCTTGAGTGGTTTAAGGTATCTGATATGAAAAATCAGGTTATTAAGAAAGGCTTCACTCTTCATAAACTTTCCTTAAGAGCTGCTGAACTAAAATGGTTGCTGCATTAAACTGTAAATGAATTCATACTCTTCCCTGTTGGCTTTGAGAAGGAATGTTGGAGCAGTGTAAGATTTGCTCTGGTAAAAATTGAGCAACATATTATGGAGGATGCAAGGAAGAAGGTTTCCAAAACCTTTAAAAGTGGTAGAAGACAGTTCTGTCTTTAGAAAACACTGAATTAGAACATAAGGAGAGGTGGTCTCAGGTTTTAAGACTGGACAGGTGAAATTCAACTTCAGTAGGGCAGAGACAAAGAGTTCTTCTGAATTCACCGAGCTAATTGAATGTATCTATTGAATATGTAGTAAATAAAAGGAGGAACAAGTCCAGCAAAAGCCCCCTAAGCATGGACTGGAACATCTCTTATATAAAGAGACACTGAGATGAGACTATTTGGCCTAGAGAAAAGAAGGATAAAAACTGTCTTATGGTGTAGATCTTCAGTAGGCAGCATCCGAGCGCTAGGGATGAAATTACAGTAGAGAGATCTTTGTTCTAGATAGTAAAATTGCTCTTTTTAATAAAGAAATGGAAGCAGTTTCTCTCTTTAATCTCTTTTCCTCCTTTTCTTAACTTGCAAGAAGGAAGCCAGATGGTTTTAGCAGCGAGTCTGGCTGAAAGCTGTTCTAGAAAAGGGCTTCCATAGGCTGCTTGCTATGCACAGTGTTGTACTATGGGTCCTACGCAGTTCCTCTGAAAGAGGAATAGACTTTTCTGCAAACTACTTTTAGTGTCCCGTAACTCCTATCTTATCAGATAGTGGGATCATTGATGCTTCATTGGTACTTGGCAGTATTTTTGTCTGCTGCTTTCTGTAGAACAACCTATATAATTTATAGCAGTAACAGCCTTGTTGGTAATTCTCCCTTTTTTTGTATAACTAGTGATGTGATATATTGGAACTTCTGAATTTAAATTGTTATAAATTATAATTTATGATACATTTACAAAACATGATATATTACTGGCTGGATGGCAGAGCCCAGAGGGTGGTAATAAATGGGGCCGAGTCTAGTTGGAAGCCTGTGGCCAGTGGTGTCCCACAAGGGTGGGACTTGGACAAGAACAGGGAGTGCACCCTCAGCAAGTCTGCAGATGACACCAAACTGGGAGGAATGGCCAACACTCCCGAGGGCTGTGCCACCATTCAGAGACTTAGACAGGATGGAGAGTTGGGCAGGGAGGAACATACTAAGGTTCCACAAGAACAAGTGTAGGGTCCTGCACCCAGGGAGGAATAACCCCAGGCACTAGTAAAGATTAGGGTTGACCTGCTGGAAAGCAGCTCCACAGAGAAGTACTTGGGAGTCCTAGTTGACAACAAGTTGACCATGAGTCAGCAATGTGCTCTCGTGGCCAAGAAGGCCAATGGGATCCTGGGCTGCATTAAGAGGAGTGTCTCCAGCAGGTGGAGGGAGGTGATCCTGACCCTCTCCTCAGCTGTGATGAGGCTGCACCTGGAGTATTGTGTGCAGTTCTGGGCCCCACAGTACAAGAGGGACATTGAGCTTCTAGAGTGGGTGTATCTTAGAGAGACAGACGTGATTAAGGGACTGGAGCATTTGTCATATGAGGAAAGACTAAGCGAGCTAGGCTTGTTTAGTGTAGAGAAGAGAAGATTGAGAAGAGATTTGATCAACATGTTCAAGTACCTGAGGGGTGGACTTAGGGAGGATGGGGTCAGGCTCTTCTCGGTGGAGGCCGGTGACAGGACGAGGGGTAATGGGTAAAAATTCTAACATAGGAAGTTTAATGTCCATGAGAGAAAGAACTTCTATCCTGTGAGGGTGACAGAACCCTGGAACAGGCTGCCCAGAGAGGTTGTGGAGTCTCCTTCTCTGGAGATCTTCCAAACCCGCCTGGATGCCACCCTGTACCACGTGCTCTAGGTGTCCCTGCTGGAGCAGGGGGGTTGGACTAGGTGATCTCTAGAGGTCCTTTCCAACCTCAACCATTCTGTGATTCTGTGATATATTTTTAGGTGTGGGTGCTTCAATTCATTTCCATGTTAGCTTGTAATTTTTCATGAGTTTTATGATTTTTTGCAAAGTTAGAATGAATTTTATTTTAGTGTGCACTTACAATTTATCAAGCATTATTATTTACTCCATACTTTTCTTTTTGGTTAAATACGAAGTAAAGAGAAATCAGATAAATAGGAACAGAGATCAACATGCATTTCTTTTTCTTCCCTTCTGTTCATTCTATTTTAAACAATAATATGTGTCATCTGTGTCTGTGTTTTGCCAGACTAGTAGTAACTTCACCACCAAATGTTTTGAAGTTTTATGCATACATTCGCATACAATTATTACAGAAAATAGCTATCATATGTAACACATCTGTATATGTCTAGTAAATGATTAGTGATCTATGTATGAAATATGTGGCAAAAAGTTTTATTGTAATGTTTTTAAATTGTTAGACATAAGTTATGTCCCATTTTCAAAAGAGCTCTGCAAATATTTATTTTTTGCTGTTATTTTGAGAATACTTAATCTGAAATTCTATAAGAATTGTCACAATAACCTGCATAACATTCTCTGAAATCCTTTTTAAATTCAGTGAATTAAAAATTATTAAAATTAACTGTATATATCCACTTTCTTTATCTAACCATTTCAATTTCAAATCTTCCATTATAAAGAGCTCATTGTATTTGTTTTTGTTCCTTTTGGCTCTTTGTAGTTTGTCAGAGTTGATTGATTTCAATTGATTGGACTACATATTATTTCCTCTAGCTCAAAAGTAGCAAATTTCTTCATGCTGTCACAACTGTTCAGATTTATTATGTATTAATTATTATATTATCCTGAAGAGAAATCTAGCACATCATCTCTCTACAATGTCTTAAGACATATAGTAATGTCCTTTAAAAAAGAAGTATACAAATTTGTCCTATGTAGACATATTAGAGGCAATTTACTTAGGAAGCAAACAAATTCCAGGCTGCGTAGTAATAATGTGATAACTGCACAGCTGGGAGCAAAGCAGATTGCTCCATGTCTCTGACCCATTTTAATATGCAACATTCTGGTGTATCACTGTTACTAAGCAAAGTCCCATTGAAATCAATGATTCAAGTCCCTTTTTCATGTCAAGGGAATTTTGCATAATACAAATAATACATAATGGAACAACTGCCCAAGCTACTCACTGAACAAAATATTAATCCTGAAAAACACAAAAACAGAAAGCTTATTCTTTTTGCCTAGTAAATACTGTACCTATTCACCTGGTATATTACATACAAAAAGTTTTGTTACAGGAATATTGTCAGAATATTGTTGGAACTTAGTCAGTGGTCTTGTTCTTAAAAAAAAAAGGTTTAGAACCTGAAGCAGCTATCAGATGTAGAACATTTCAGTAAGTCTGAATTATTAAAGTCTGACAAATGTATAAGCATCTGGAATGAGTCTTATAATGGAAAAGAGCAAGCAATCATTTCATTAGGGTAGATTCTTGCTCTACCTATAGCACTGCAATATTATTGGAGATAACTGATGTTATCAAGCACAGTTATCAAAATAATTCATATTTATCCTTTAATTTTACCGCCATGCACACTTTTGTTTATAGCTACATTCAGCATTAATATTTAAAAAAAATAACTTTTTAAAATATTTCTTTAGGACTTTCCATAGTACCAACTGTGTAAAGCATTCTGTTCATGCCACCTGCAAATAATATCACTAAACCTCGCAGCATCGTCAGTTGATTTTATGACCCTTTACTGCAGTTTAATTTCATTATTTGACTATATAAGGCTTTAGCTTGTATTAACAGCTTCAAAAGCTTAGCATTTGCCTAGGATGCTCGTTATATACCTTATAATATTTTACCATCAGGGAAATAAAACTAAGTCTCTGGATCACACAAACTGCATCAACATTGGAGATGTACTTGACTCCACAGTACAAGTAAATCCCTTATGGTAAGCAGTGAAAAATAGTTGAGTGAAAAATCTACCATTAGTTCTTCAGCACCAACCAGGAAGAAAATGTATAGTAAAAAAAAAAAAAAAAAAAGATGAATTAGTTGAAATGGGTTTGTTATCAGTTCATTTCATGATATGCTGGTAAATCAGTGCACTGGTTTTGGTTGATTGATTTATGAGGAGGAAGGGACATTTAGAGGAGGTGACTCTCTCTTCTGTATCGTCTTTTGAATGCATAGTTGACTATATAGTGAGGCAATGCTCCTTATGTTCCATGCATGTAGATCATGTAACATATCAGTAAAAAAAAAAATTAATTAACTGTGCCCTTCATGAAGATCTTGGAGCCAAAAATGTGTGTGATATTTTTTCCCTTACTTCCTAGTATTATTTATCTATGCTTCAGAAATGACAGTAGTTTTCCTTCTTCTCTTTTCCCTCATTCCTGCTATTTTCTTCTCATTTCTGTACTTTCCTTGTGTCCCATGCTTTTCTGCCTAACCCCTTAACTTCATTTTTCAGCCGTGACTGTTGAAATGCTCAATATAAGGCATGGTTTTATCAGAGTGCTCTGTAGCCTGTGAACATTTCCTGAGTCCTTGGGTCCACTACCCTGCAAGTCCTGTCCCTGCTCTCCCGACTTTCCCCTGAGCATTTGGCACTTTTGTGACTTCTGGGATATTTTCCTGGACAGGCAGGAACAGACAGTCAATGACAGTGCAGAAGATTATGGCCAGAATTGCATATGAGTCAATACAGTGAAAAAATAAGTCATTTTCTGAAATAAAAAGAACAACAGTTTTATAGACATGCTGAATGAAATAATCCAAATTTACAGTAACATACATGTTGTTGGATTTGCACTTGCCCCCATCTCCTATCCCCTATCTTGTTACATATGGCAGAAAGTACTTGTCTGGAAGCTGGGAGTTGCAGAGGAAAACCCGAGTTACATGGTGCAGCCAACAATATGCAGCAGAATCCCTTAGGAACAGTGGTAGCACTAAACCTTTCTCTTCCTGAAGTGACTCTTCTATGTAGAAATGCTTATTGGCAAGCTAATTTTAAGCAAAATCAAATGAAAAACAGCCTTTCCCTCAATACATACCCCTTCAAAAGACAGGTTGCAACATATCATTAGAAGGGTGGAAAATAAGGCAATGTCAAGAGCAGATAGCACCGGTCTAGGTTGACAGTTTTAGCAAACAAAGTATTAAAACTACTGAGAGAAAAATACATTTTGAATTGTTTATTTTTACAATGGAACAACAAGAAAAAAATTTAATGCTTCTGTCAATGAGTTTTGTCAGAATATCTATTTTCAGACTGAAAATATTGCCTGTTAAATTCAATCTTTTCATCTGTTTCTCTTGCCTGTGGATTCTTGTTTTGTACTCTCTTGAGGAATACTAGAGCATTTACAGTTATCTTAAGAAATCATCCTACTTACAAATTTTGTTGAAATGGTTATGTCTGTGTAAAATATATCAGATTTAATAAAATTTCAATTCCCACTCCTTCCCAAATAGTTAAACAGCTTTAGTTACAATGTGGACTAGTGACTAAGAATAAAACCTCTTTCTCTAAAACTCTTTACCTTGCCTTGTCTCAAAGAACCTTTTGTCTATTCTTGAGAAAAGAGACAATTAAGGAGCAAAAAGAATCTCACCAAGATTTGATACATGTTAACCTCAAAACCACTTTTTAGAGAAGGAAGAGAAATATTGGGACAACAGTTGATTTTTGAGTTTTTTGTTTTAAATAAGGTTGTGAAGTATCTCAAGCAACAATTATGTATGTCTGGACTATAATAAATGTGAACCATGTCTGGGAGGTATCTATGAACAAGGTAAAGTATATGATTATTTCATTAATGACTTCAAATGATCCTGTAAGATTTACAGAGCCTAGGACTTTGTAACAGTTACAGCAAAGTTATTGTACTGGAAATTCTTTCAAGTTAATAGAGAATAAAAGGTGCATTTTCAAACATTAATGAAAAAAATTAGTAAAGATAAATGTATGTTTTCATATGAATCTATTCAAATCTATTGAATCACATTTCAAGTGAATTTCAAATGAATGTTTTCACATTGCATTATTAGATAAAAACATTTTCACTGTATTAAAACTATAATCATTTAACTATTTTTGTAAATTATATTTAAAGTAATCAAATAATTTTAATAGCTTCCAGAGTTAAAACACAAATGTTTTAAATCCACTTGTCATTCCTTAGGAGCTGATTAGACTGAATATGAAGTACTCTTGCTAGGAATTAAGACTAATGTCTGTATGAGATGAAGACATTTGCTGCCCCACATGATATTCAGAACTGTGCAACATGAATATCTGCAAGCTTATAAAATCTCTTTTACTAATAGCTGTTTTAACATCATTTAAAGTACTATTAGGAAAATTAGTTGCATAGCAGAAGAGAGACAAAACAGATGTATAAATCATTTTGGGCTTTCATGGGAAGTAAAAGTAGAGGGGAATTCACTCCCACAAACACATTTTTTTTCTAAAAGGAAAACTGGAAAACTATTAAGAATAGGAAATGTGTTCTTGTGATCATCTAGGTTGTAATATTGGGGAAGAATGGCCTAGAAAAGGGGAAACATAGAGAAAACCTAGGGCCTAACAGAAGTTTTGGCATTACAGAAGCTTGCTTGGGGAAATACACATCCAGGAGGGCTGGTATATGCGGAATCTACCTCTCCACAATTCCCTTGGCAACAAAATCTGCCCTCCTAGCACACATTGATAAGAGCAAACGAAACGTGGAGCAGACGGAGACACCACGGCCAAACTTTGCTGGCTTCCCTGCGGAGGGGATAATTGGTTGGTGCCATGCAGAGGAGGAGTGGATGGAGGGTGAAGCGGAGTGGAGGAGTTTGTCATTTAGTCTTGATAGAAAAGTGTGTGGAAAAACAGTACTTAAAAAACTTTTGCTTTCCCCAAATCATGGCATCTATATCTATAAATACATGTTTTCACATAAAAAGTCTGGATCTGGCAGACCGAGAAAAAAAATATTCAGGAAAAAGTCTTTAGTTTTGTTTTTTTGAAAATTCTTTCCCCTTGGAGGGAGAAGGCTGTGGTTTACATACAAACAGATATTCCCATTCAGGTTGAAAAACATTCTTTTTTAGTTATATTTCCTGGATTTTGAATCCAAGATGAGGTGCAAATATAATTGTTATTAGACAAATATATACAACCATGAAGATGATTAAGAGACTGGAGTATCTACAGTACGAAGAAAGACTAAGTGAGCTGGATCCGTTTAGTCTGGAGAAGAGAAGATTGAGGGGGATCTGATCATAGAAAGTTGGAAGGGACCTCTAGTCCTGCAGGGGGGTTGGATCTAGTTCAACCACCCTGCGTGTGCGGGGTGGTTGAACTGTGTCCAAGTGGGTTTTGAAGATCTTCAGAGAAGGAGAATCCACAACCTCTCTGGGCAGCCTGTTCCAGAGCTCTGTCACCCTCACTGTCAGAAAGTTTTTCCTTAAGTTCCTGTGGAACTTTTGATGCTTCAGTTTGTGGCCATTTTCTCTAGTTCTGTCGGTGGCCACCAGTGAAAAGAGGCGGGCCCCATCCTCCTCACTGCCTCCCTTGAGGTACTTGTACACACTGATTAGATC
>JAWLRI010000202.1:288039-338981 GCA_034781795.1 Crypturellus tataupa | reverse complement strand
GCCCTGCGTGTGCAGGGGGGTTGGACTAGATGACCTCTAGCGGTCCCTTCCAACCTTAGGCATTCTATGATTCTATGGATTCTATGATTCTATGATTTTTTTTTTTTTTTTTTTTTTTTTGAAGAAAGAGGTCCGAAGGTTGCAAGATAATTATTCTTCAGCATCAAATTTGAACCTCAGCCTCAGCCTTACTATTAAGCCAGGCATGGATTAAAAGATCCTTATTTCATCTCATATCTAGATAACATAGAAAAGCTTTATGGACTTGCCAAGAATTTGAAGTTGCCAAATTCTATTTGTATCAGATAGACTACACACTGCATTACAAACTGTTGCTTGATTAGCTATGTCTTTCAACTGTGATCACAGAATCATAGCACAGAAGATAGAAGATCTTGAGAGAGTATATAGCTCATTACGAGACTGGGCCAACTATATTCCTGTCAGTTCTCTCATATCTCTTCTTTATGGTTTTTCTTTAAAAAAGGGCACTGTTGAAAATTGTAGAAAATCTTCAGCAATTTATTTTGCAGTTTCACTATATGGTTAGAAAAAAGCTCTAATTTATCTAATTTTCTTACAGTGGATATACAGAAGAATGTGTTGCTTTCCTCTTTGCAGCTATCTTTTACATATTTGGGTTTTATCTTAGCATTGCTCTTCCATTCTTTTCTAGATTAAATTATGCTGGTCCTATTAACTTTTCCTTACAGATAATACTTCCGGGATTTCTGGTCCTTTCACACCTTCTAAAACTGAAGAAAAGCACTGCTTCTCTTTTCCTCATTTCTTTTTTTCTCTCCTTTTCTCAAGAAAATACAATTTTCTGTTCTGAGAAAAACATTTTTCACTTTTATGAAGACTAGCAATTTAACCTAAGAAATTCAAGAGAGAAACTTTTTATTTTTCCCCAGTTGAGTTTTCTTGGTAGGCAAAAATTTATAATTTAGGATATTATTTAAATTATGTTTTTTGTTTAGCAAATAGGATTTTTTTGTCAGATTTTGTTTTCTAAACACAAGACTGTTTATTCTCATGAACAGACGGTGTTTTTCACTGCATTGCTGACACTCTCCTTAGCAAGGAGCAAAGGAGGCCCCACTCTTTCTGTATCCCTTAACGGTTTAGGATTCTATTGAATTCTGAACTCAGACAGAAAGAAAAGTTAACTAATCAGTTAACCCAAATTCTACTTGTCTCTTTTGTCCACTCAAAAATTTCTCCCAGAAATATTTCTTAGTTTTCATTGAGGACTATACCTTTTGCCAGTGTTTTACTTCATTTCATTTCTTCCTTGAAATTAATTTAAATTTATGATTTAAAATAAATTATTATAAACAGGATGAACTAGAATACATACAAATGTATATGTTACAGAACTACTCTTCTTAGTGGTATGCAGTGACAAGACAAGAGAAAACAGGCACAAACTGAAACACGGGAAATTCTGTCTGAACATAAGATATATATATATATATATATATATATCCTGTAAGTGTGGTAGGACACTAGAACAGGTTGCCCAGAGATGTTGTGGAGCTATTCATAATACAACTAGATACAGTTCTGTGCAACCTGCTGTATCCTGATCAGGAGGCTGGGCCAGATGACCTCTAGAGGTCTCTTCCAAACCTAAATTTTTCTGTGAATTGACAATAATTCTGCCTATATCTGAAAATACATTTTCCTGCATCTATGTGATTTGAGGAAATTTTGCAGTCCTCATTTTTTCTTAAAGGAAACATAAATATTCCACTTTAAAAAAATAAAATTATTTTCATTGCTGAAAGACTTTGCAATATATAAATATGACTGTATAAAAGTGATAAAAATGTTTAACTTTTAAGGTGTATAAAAATATTTTCTGATGCTACCAAAGATAATAAAGATATCCCTGTTTTTTCAGCTGTGGGTCACTGTAAACAAACACAGTAAACACATGCAATTACATCATGTTTACTGGATTTTCTCTGTAATCCTACTATAAACACTCCAGGGTCAAATTATGGTTACTCAAAATTAATGACAGAGACATATCTGCCAGCAATGGCTAGTCTGCAGTACACACCTATACTGTTTAGTTTGAGTATAGATCCTTAAACAAAAGAAAAAAGAGGATTTAATGACTGAAAAAAAAAAAATACCCACTTATTTAAGACTTGAGAGGAAATGATTTCTCTTCCAATTACCATGTGACTCCATGTGACTTTAGACTGAATTATTTGCATATAAATCACTCTGAAATACAAAACATGAATCATGAAGAAACACCACCTTCTACCTTAACTAAAGCTTCTGTGTTAGACAGATTGAACTGAAATTATTTAAGAGTGAAAGATAGAGGAAAATGGGCAATGTGAGTCATAACTATAATGAATCAATACTAGCCACAAAAAAACTGAAAGTGACTGCAAAATATGGGAGTTAACAAACCATCAGTTTCACAAATACTGCATATCCACACTTGAGGCAGTGGAGCAGATGATACATGGAAACATGTAAAAGTTCAAAGAGATGGGAAAGTAAGAGCATTTGAACTGCATCTTCCAAAATGTATCAGCAGACTTTGCAGAAGTCTTGGAGGGGCAGAATTACATCTCTTTTGCAGAGAGATGAGGAAGATTAGCATCACAAAAAAAAAAAAAAAAAAAAAAAAAAAAAAAAAAAAAAAAAAACTTCCAATCTTTATAAATAATTTAAAAGAGAAATAGCGGTTTGGTTTTCTTGAAAAAAAATGTGACGCTTAGGTGCAAAATAAAGTCCTTTGCAGTGATAAAGCTTCCAGGATAATATTTACACTAGAAATATAAAATTGATGATATATAACATATATAATAAAATTTACCTACATACTTTCTTAAAAGTTTTTTTTTTAATTTAATTTATTTTTTTTTAATTAGTGTGATTAATGTCAGCCAACCAACTTCAGTTGATTCAATCATTTTATCATCAGAGAAATGTTGTGAGCTTCACATAATGTAACTGAGACTGAGGATCAAAATAATTGAAACATGCGATAAACTGAAGCAGATGGATATCTTTCTACTGAATACTCAAATCAATATATTTTAAGACCTCATCTGTGTATGCTCTAGTAAGTAAATATGTTGCACTTCCCATTATTTTTGTGACTTTTAAAGGTCAATTGAGATATGAGTAGAGATGGGTTATTCATAAACTGCTTATTATGATTTAAAAGAGATGTAGAATCATAGAATCATAATGGTTGGAAAGATCTTCAAGATGATTGAGACCAACTGTAAGCCCTTCAACATCATGCCTGCTAAAACGTGTCCCTAAGTGCCTCATCTATATGTTACAGAATCACAGAACGCTTAAGGTTGGAAGAAACCTCTAGAAATCTTCCAGTCCAACTCCCCTGCTCCAGCAGGGACACCTAGAGCACGGGGCACAGAGTGGCATCCAGGCACATTTTGAAGATCTCCAGAGAAGGAGACTCCACAACTTCTCTGGGCAGCCTGTTCCAGGGCTCTGTCATCCTCACAGGAAAGAAGTTCTTCCTCACATGGAGATGGAACTTCCTGTGTTTCAACTTAGATGCATTACCCCTTGTGCTGTCACTGGCCACCACTGAGAAGAGTTTGGCCCCATCCTCCCTACATTCTCCCCTCAGGTACTTGTACATGGTGACCAGACCTCCTCTCAGTCTTCTCTTCTCCTGGCCAAACAGGCCCAGCTTGCTTAGTCTTTCCTCATATGATACATCTATGTGAGGATGATATGATATACATATGTATCATATACATATTATACACATGTATATGATAAAAGACTAAGCGAGCTAGGCCTGCTGCAGTCCCTTAATGATCTTCATGGCTCTATACTGGACCCTCTCTAGAAGCTCCATGTCCCTCTTGTACTGAGGAGCCCAGAGCTGCACATAATATATCAAGTGTGGCCTCACCAGAATTGAGTAGAGGGACAGGATCACCTCCCTCGACCTGGTGGCAACACTAGTATGTTCCTTGGACACTGCCAGGGATGGTGACTCCAAACACTTCCCTGGGCAGCCTTTTCCAGTGCCTGATGACAATCAAAATAACTCACATATTATGTATAATTGAAATTAAACTGATGAATTGCTTAGCCTTTGGAATGTCAGATTTATGGAAAATTATGAAATTCCAAATTTTTGCAGATATGTTGACATCAAATTTACTTTTGATTGATTCAAATATTTCATTTAGTAAATAAAAACCAATAATTTAAGAATATATAAAATAAATTTCAAAATAAAAACTTGTTTATGAAATATTACCAAGAAGAGTGTTTTACAGCATAAAATATGTCAAAAAAATCACCTTCCATGGCAAGATAAAGTCTGATGGACTATGTTGCATGGTAAATTTTTCAACTGAATTTTATCTCCTATATTGCAGTGCAATATAGAAAGAAATTATAGATCTAAATCGGCATCTATTAATCTACAAGTTGTCTGGGGAGACAAAAAACAGAAAACTAATCAAATAAAACAGACAGTGTTCCTGACAGCTAAAATTTTTCAAGAAAAGACCATAAATTAAGTAGGAAATTAAGTTGTACATCAAATACCAGAACAGCATGTAGTGTTTAGTAATCTGCACATCTTCTGTGTCGGGGAAATTCTGATATATATTCAGATAAGCAAATGAACATGAAACCTTGTCAAACTACACAGAAAATGAAACAATGAAGAAGTAGCTTAAGAATTAACTTTTTTTCCCCCTGTCTTTCTCACTACCTGCTACAATGAAAAATATGTAATTCTCTGCAGTTCTCTGCAGAAGTAGTTAACTGTTTCAATGCACAAACAGAAGACATAACCAAAGTGTCCCAAAGGTGAAGTGATGAAGAGTCAATGTGACTAGAGGGTAAAACTCAATTTAATACACTTGTTCTCAGTTACACAAATAAAGATACTGAAATTGGCACTATTTTTAAGAAGCTCCTCAGAGGAATATTTTTTATAAGTTTATAAGAAAGTTATGCTTTACACTGTGTCTCCAAATGTGTCATGCAGAGATTAACTATTGTCTTTTCAGAGTGTGCTTTTTAAGACAATTAATCAAAGACCCTTTAAACAAGCAGGAAAGAGATCTGATTCCTTCCTTAGCTCAGTCATATGAAACAAGTAAACAACGTTACTGCATTATTTTCAGATTACACTGTAAAAAGATTTACAGTCTTCATAGCACACACTTCCAAATAATAAAGTTAACATATGAGCGGTTCCTCAACCAAAACACGCATGTAGTCTGTAGTGCTAGAGCCCATTGCAGACTGATAATTCAAAGGCAATAGAAGAGGACAGGGTGTACCTGTTGCGGTTTGATGTTGGGGGGGGGGGCGCGAATTAGGTAAGAAATGGATCCCCTTGAGTTCCAGCTGATCCTCAAAGGTTAGAGGGACTGGGGGTGGCTGGACTCACCTCTTAAAAGGAATACCAAATACTGTATTAGCTATATGCCCAACTCTGGCAGTATTGGATTCACCAACAGTCCGCTGACCGCCAGTCTTATCGCCTTCCTAGGAGCAAACCAAGTTCCCAAATAGTGTGATCAGCTATAAGCTTGACTCCAGCAGTATCGGATTCACTGATAGTCTGTCCGATTGCCTTCAAAACAAGTGGTTGGGTTCACAAATAGCACAATTTATTCAAAAGTAACATTTGGAAAATGGGTTTTAGATGTCAGTATAGGAAATTCTCTTTAACAGTGTGGGAGTTCTTAATTAGTGCCTAGTGAACAAAGGCATAATCATCACTCATTTAGAAGATGGGAGAGGGCTCTTGATCTTGAGGAGTCTCCTCAGTCAATGTCCTGACCCTAGGGGAGGAAAGGAGTTCAATCTCTCGACTGATCCAGAAGATGGAATCTTCCCTCTTTCCTCTTCTTCTTCGTTAGTTCCTTTTCCTCTGTTCTTACCATCCCATTCTTCCTTCCTCGTTCGTACCGCATTCTTCCCTCCTACCACATCCGTCCTTAGTTCACCTTTTATATATTTTCTTTTACATTCGTGTGCAGCATGAGTGACTCTAGTCATATTTACTTTCATTATTCATTGATTTAAAAAAAATCTCCCAAGTTAATTGAAAACCTAGAGAGCATGTTCAGTGAGATGGGGTGGTGTATTGGCATTATAATGAGATTAGAAGGAGGAGATTTAAGCAAATCCTATCAGAAGGGACTGATCTGCCACCATTGTTGTCCCAGCACAAGACATCGCACTATGTGGCTCATCAGTTGTGTGGTACAACCAGGTTGCCACCTCTGCAGGGAGTGCAACAGAATTTGGCTGCGGTGTCTTCACTCCGCACCACCCTCCATTCACTCGTCCTCTGCACGGCACCATCTGCAGGGGTGTGGCCATGCATGTCTCCATGTGGCCATGGTGTCTCCATTCTGCTCCACTCTTCATTTACTCTTATTAGTATGTGCAAGGAGGGCAGACTGTGTTGCCAAGGGAATCGTGAAGTAGATTCCACACATACCAACCACGCTGGAAGTGGTAACTGTCTCACACCTCAGTTAACCCTCTGTAATGCCATAAGTTCTGTTAGGCCCTACTTTTTCTCCAAGTTCCCTTTTCTCAAGCAATTCTCTCACAAGGCAGTCTCCTGCCTTGGGACTTGCCATCACGGGAATCAAGAGAGGGTGTGAGATGCCTAGTAATCATGATGAATTTCAAAAAAAGCTTCAAGGTGCATGAAAACAGAGTAGGAGAAGGCATACTTGAACCCAAGGATTCCCAGGAAATTTGAGCCTATATATAACACAAAATATTGTTAGTGAATATCTTTGATTACATTCTGATATTACAGAGTTTTTTTTTTTTTTTTTTTTTTTTTTTTTTTTTTAGTTTAATTTTTAGTATCTGGACGTTGCTTTTAGATCCTTTTCTAATATTATATAGTTATAGTTATATATAGTTGTAAGAGACTGTTATGGATTGTGTTTGTCTCGACATTGTTGACACACAATTTACCTGAACAATGTCCCAGTATCTTGTCTCTGGGAAGACTAGCTCAAGACCCAAACAAGGACATTATCTTTCACCACTTACAGCTCTTAACCTCAGCACTCTGTCTTTGGAAACACTGTAATATCAGCTATCTACTTGGCCTCAGTATGCTGTCTCTGAGAAGATCAGTTTGAGACCTGACTCAGCAGTGCCCACCAGAGCAGCTAGCATTCCAATCGAGTGAAGAGAAACATCAAAGCACACCACATATATGACACAAACAATATATACTAGAAAACAAGAAAGTGGGAGGACTCTTTGAGAAGGAGGACATAAAAGAGCACGTATTCCCCCCCAGCAAGTGGGCAGAACATCACCTACACCAGCGCACATGGCTTTCTTCCCCACCCCTAGAACATCACCCACACCAAGGCACCTGCACCGAGACAGAGGCAACGAGAGCCAACAAAACCTAGCTGGACTGGTGGTGGTGGTAACTATAATCTTTTTGCATTTCTCCCGCTTGTTTGCTTATCTTTCTTTCTTTTTCCCTTCTTCTCTCTGTCCTATTACGCTTATGAGAAAAAAAGCTAACAAGGTTGTGTGGCATTTGACCCAGTTTGTGTCTTAATCTCATTCTTGGGATTGTATCGAAACCTCCCCCAACAGCGGATCGAGAAAGCAGTGTATGGGAGAAGGCCTGAAATCAGGTAGGACGTTAGTGACTGATTTAATGCAATCACACAGACAGATGCAGATTACACAGACAAGAAAACACTATTCTGTTCTAAGATAGAGGAAAATTACAATTTAGAGAGTTACATGTAAGTTTGATATCTGGGTGGAGACTGTCCTAAAAATCAAAATCTTAACTTCAGCCTCAGAAGGCCTCAGAATATTTTCAACAGATCTCAATTTGGTGAATGGTAGACAAATGGAACCAAAGGAAAATTTCTCCCTCATAAAATGCAGTGATTTTGGTATGACTTTAGTCAACAGAGGAAACATAAGGGATAACTTGCCTCAGCCACTTATTATTACTGGGATTGATTTTTCAGCCAACAGGTACAGGGAACTGCATGATAATTACAGAATGGAAAGTCATCTTCAGCAGATTT
Organism: Crypturellus tataupa; assembly: GCA_034781795.1. NCBI lineage: Eukaryota > Metazoa > Chordata > Aves > Tinamiformes > Tinamidae > Crypturellus > Crypturellus tataupa. The sequence continues at coordinate 330,903 of JAWLRI010000202.1, read as the reverse complement.
CTAGTGAGTTTAGATTTTGGAATATAACTTTGTGATTTAAAGCAACATAGTCTTACTGGAACTCAATTTTTAATATTCCTCAGTATGCATTGCAAAAAGGACAACTACATAGAGAAAATGTATACATTTCAATATGCTAAGCCAAAATCGAAACTAGAAAATTGGAATTTCTACAGGATTAGAATGTAGGAACCTTTTGGAAAGATCTCACCATAAATTTCAGGGATTGCTAGGTAACTGAATGTTAAAACTAATTAATAGGCAATTGAGTATACAGTGATATACAGTATTAGAATTTAAGAGGAAAGTTGTTGGGTTTATACATAACACAGGTAAATAGAAAAAGAAGAAAAATCTACGATGCACATGAAAATTGTTAAACTAGGACCAAAACAAGTCTTATGATAATATTACAGTGAATTAGGTATTTTCCAATGAACTGATTTCTCATAAAAATATGTCTTTGAGTGAATGAAGAAATAAATAATTTTCATTTTATTCATTTCAGCTTTCCACTCAACTCCTAAAATAGCAGAAGTGGCTTTCATAAACTGCAAATATTGAACTATAAATATCTCTCTGTGTCTCTCCACTGGCTAACATTCCTTTATCATACCCAGTATAAGTTATTTTTGTTTATTTTCATGGCCCTTTTCCTACCCATAATCTGTCACAAAGTGATAGAAGATCATCTGTGTGCCTCATGATATCAACATTTATCACCCCCTGGTTGAATTTATAAGCAAACTCCCTCCCCTGTGCTTTCTCCCACTCACACTTGAGTTAAGCTTCTGTAAACACCCAGAGAGGTACCTCCTTGTTGTCATAGAGAAACATTGCTCCACTCACCTTTTCTAAATCAGTTCAGGATCAAAGAGCTTTACTGATTTATAAATGACGTGTAATTAATGGGCAGTCAGTGAACCATGTGTTCAGGATCAACATCAGAATACAGCAAATAAATACCAATACTAGACTCTTTCAAAATGATTATTTTTTTTTCTCTTACCCTATGAGTTCTCTTATTGTGTAATAAGCCCCAGAAGTTGTCTGCTCCCTGATCTGATCCCAGAGGGCAAATATGTATGTTAAATAAAATTAATGTTATTATGTTATGAGCATCAGAATGCTTCATCAGAAGCATTCTTCTGCTTCATCAGAATGAAGAAGCTTAGTATTGCAAAAGAAGACTTCTATTTTTTTCAGCTAGGATTTTCCTTCCAGAATCCTTACACTGCAGTAGGCTTTAATATTTCTTCTCTTTTTTCTAATCTGAAATGCAGATACATATTAATAGGTAGGTCAGGACTTCCCATAGTATAGAAACCCAGGTGAGTTACTAGATCCTATTTAAAAAGTAAAAACTCTCACGGATTGTCTTAAACATCTTAATTTTTTTCTCTCTTTTAAAATAACTTTTTGGGAAAAATTGATAGCTTTAATCTGAGACACAGTAGCGAATGAATTATCAGCTATTCATACGACACCATTGTTACACAGGATAATTTACACACACACATAAAAGAAGAAAAGATATTTTTGTTCCAAAATGCTAAGGCAATCCTCTGTAAGTTTTTAATACTGTCATGATTAACAATGAACTCCAGAGGAAACAGAGTTACTTAATAACATAATTGTCAAAGAAGAATCCACAATTAACTAAAATATGACGAAAATAATAATAGTAAAAAGGTTTAATTAGAGATATAAGAATATCTCTGAATATGTTATTGAATATGCTTTTGTTTGATTGCCTCTATTTCTACTTCGGAAAACAGGAAGCACAATAGAAAACAAGATGTAGTAGGAAAACAACTGGCACTGAAGAGCTTGTATTTACATTATCTGTGTTGGAGAGGTTTGCTTCAAATGCTCTGTTTTGGTCTTGTGAAACGAGTGTTTGCTAGCAGTTGGTGTGCATTTGATAAACTCCAGGAATCAATCTTCCATTTCAGCATCATCCAGAGGAATTCAGTTTCTGTGCTCTGGATTCGCACTGTGCTGTGAACCCTAGAGTGGTAAGTGAGGACAGGCTGCAGCAGCCCTGCTGAGTTATAGCGTTCGTCACATGTTACTGGCTCAAAGAAATTCTACTATTTTATATTCTGAATGAGAATTGTACTGTTATTTGCACAGGGACTTTGTTACTCATGGCAGACTTTTATGGCTGCAACTATCCTTTGTTAGCACTAATACTGTAAGTTAGATACACACCATCCGTACAGATATGGTTCTAATTGTGTGTTTCCTGAATTCCAATGTACTTTCCTATCATCTTTTAGAAATTTGTCCGCTGACAAGTGGAAACATTTTAGAAGGAAAAGTTAGAGGACCACAAAATTTTGATTATATTTGTTTAAATTAGAAGTGTTTAAATCTGACATTTTTTCCTGTGAGATCAATATAAATCTTTTATCTTTATCATTTACGTCCATTTTCTGTAGTAAAAGAGGATGTTAGCAAATCAAATAAATATAAAGAATATCTAATAAATTGCATATCACTAAGTGGAAGCTGATTTAATTAACCAACACCATCTTTGAGAAAATGTCTTGGAAGAGTAGAATAGATTGTTTGGTCATTTTTTCTTGAGGGTTCAGTAGTACAAGGGTTTTAATGACAGTGCAAGAAAAAAACAAGACATTATTTATTTTTTCTTTGCAACAGAAGTGCTCAAAGGTTATGGTTAGACGTGACTAAGAATTCCTTGAAAGAAACAAAATTCATGAAAAAAATCAATGTAAAATTATAGAGATGATATTGATAAGATGTTGTCGTTTGTTAGCCATGATTGATGCAGATGACCAGTACTATAGGATTTTTCAGGAAGTCCAGAAATTACATAAATCTGAACACATACAATTACCTGATGCTGGTTTCACAGCTGTTGCTTCAGCAGCTTGACAATGCAAAAGTTGCTAACATGGCCCTGTGCAACATATCTTTTGCATAACCCATTGCATAACCTGCTCTGCAGATTAGAAATACAGTAGAAATGCATAGTGAAAATATTTACTTAAATTGTATGCCCAATTATACTGATGAACAATATTAAAGAGGGCTGATTTGTGAATGAACAGGTGTAAACAAATCAATCTGAGAGCAGCAGAAGTATTAACGACATCTGTTTTCCTAAGTAGGAATGCCTGATGTACCTTGCAGCCCCAGTCCACACAACTCATTTTTGCAATGACTCTTATGTTTAAGTGATATAAAATAGACTCTTCACACTTCAAAACTTTTATTTTAAATTTATAAAAAAAATAAAAATATTTCTTATTCACTCACAATACCATACTCACTAAGTCTTTGCCTATTTTTTTTCTAGTTTCAGGAAAATGTCTTTAAAAATATATATGGATAAAATAATTCTTTAATATTGTTAGAATTTAGTCTGCCAAGATTACAATAATGGATTTAGGTTTTACTTGCCATTTTTTTTTCTTTTTTTTGGCAGTGAATATCTAGAATTGCACGTGCACTTCTGTTGCACAGAAGTAATTCTGGCTCTGAGATGCCTCTCTTAAGCATGAAATATTCTCTAAGGCAAGCAAGAATTTAAGTTATTCCCCTTCTCAGTGCCTCCTAGTTAGCTGCATGCAATGCCCTGCCCAGTGACTAGCTATGCTAACTGGTGCTGCAGGCTTACTCTTCACACTGTTAGTCCAACACAAGATTTGACCTTTTACTGTGTCTTGCTTAAGACCATAACTCTCCCATGCACAACTCCTTTTGCCTTTTTTTTTTTTTTCTTTTGGTTAGTCATACCTATGTATAGGTATCTTAATGCCTTTTAAAATATTCTGTATTTTAAAACTAATTATGCTTCTTTTTCCCTGTTTAATTACTACTTCTAACAAGTGCAAGCAGAGTTAGAGAATTATATGTTGAAGCTGTAGTATGAATTTTCTAAGGAAGAGTATCTTCAAAAGATGGAAAAGCAAAAGAAGAAATATATATTTGCTTCAAAAGATCTTTTTAGATTCTATTAGTAAAATCAAACTACTAAAATGTGTTCCATTCATAAGTACTTATACACTTACACACACATTTTTGCTAGAAAATAACCTGTCAAATAAAAAGCATTGCTCTACAGTATAGAAATGGCATTAATCTGCCTTATACCCTTCATATTCCTTTCTTATATTCTACTGTGTTCCATAAAAGCAAGCTAGGTTTTTGTTTGTTTGTTTGTTTGGGGTTTTTTTTTGTAGCTTTAAGACTTCACTTTTCCTTCAGGAGACAACTCTGCAAGGTAATTGATTCTGAACAGTAATATAGACTAGATGCCATTGTTAAGACTGTAGGATGGCACTAATGTTTTCAGGCCAGCCTCAGACTCTTCTGCTACCAAGTAGACAGTAGACAAACAATTTATTCAGTCCAGAAAACACAGATGTTTCTGACAGCACAGCTGGGGACTAGTCTGCTTTTCGTTATAGTGCAGACACTGAGGAATACTTCCAAGTATACAGCAACACATACACCTCTACTACACATTCCACTTCTACTGAAAGCAGCAGCAGCAGCTTATGTAGGTAACACTACATAGTAGGAGTCTCATAAAAAAACAGGAGGCAAAAGTCAAGACAGAAGTGCCCAAAGCGTGAATTTTGCAAGAGTGCTTGTCAACAGCCAAACCTCTCATAATAAAAGGTTCTGATTTTTTAAGAGGGTCACTGGGAATATAAAAGTATTCCTCTCATAAAAGAAAATAAGTGAATAAATAAACAAATGTCAAGACACTCAGTTTGGGAAAGGATTGAATGGTGTCCTTGATGATATTTTTGTATGTAGAAATCATAACAGAAGTGAACAAAGAAGCTCCTGACTAAGGCAGCTTCCTATCTATAAAATAAAATCTACAAAATGGCATTGAAATTGTAGCATCTATGGAAACTGCATCTTACTACACAGGAATATTACATGCAGAGCCAGGCAAGAGGGCATTGTCCATAAAATATGTACCACATCAAAAAGCCAAACAGTAAATTGGAAACAGCAGACTGCTAGAAATCTTTTTATTTGGTACTGCCGTGAAAGTGGGACAGACATCCATTCCAAAATTGTATAAACTGTAATGAGTATCTGAAGTATAAATGTCCCAGCAAAGATGAAGATAAAGAATAAAAATGATTTGCTATTGATAGAGGGATAGCAACACATTAGCTAGGAAGCAGAAGACCCAGAAATGTTCAATAAGAACAAAAATGAAGCAGAAGTTAGGGACATGGTCAGGTTTCCAATATAGAACAGGTGAACCTCATTTTGACAGTGTTATTCACAAATTTATACTATATCCAAATATGTGCTGAGGAACAAGCATTTGATTTTCTACCATCTCCCATCACCACAAAAACTTTTGCTTTTGATTCTGTTGCATGGCTCAGGTATATAAGGCAGAAGCAAACTCTCGGCAGGATGTCGAGTGCAAGAAAGATACAAAAAGGCTTTAGAGGAACCGAGATTCCCTTGATGTAATCCACATCTTTTCTAGTGAAAAATTACATTAGAGTCATACTCTTGAGGATTCACATGCCTTTGACGCATGTACAGGAAGCTACTTTCTAGAAATACCTGATACCCTGATTTTATTTTCACTTGATAGATAATGAGTATACTAAAGACATAGTATAGAATTATAGAATTGTTGAGGTTGCAAGGGCCTTTTAGAGATTGTCTGATGCGTAAATAAACAAATAATAATAATAGTAATAATAAAACTTTGTTCAAATTCCTCCACCAAACTGTGTTCAGATAAAATAACTGTTGCTGTACATGTGGCAGTCATCTGGGAAGTATGATGCTTGTTTATTTATTTATTTATGGGAGGATGGTTTAATAACACAGGAAGGGAAAAACATCATTTGTGCTTAATCTAAAACAGTTGTAAAGGGAGCAAATGAGAATTCTGCTCAGGACTCACAACCTCAGCATCTCCTGGGACATGTAAATTCAAATCTTCACAGACAAAGCAGAGATTAAGTTATTTGGTTAAATGGACCTCCATTTACAGATGGTTTCAGAATAACTAAAACTACATTCTTCAGTGAATTAAAAATATAAAAAATCTATTAAAATAAAAATAAAAATAAATATAAATATCTACTTACATTTATTTTATTAAGAGCTGTCAGCAGTTCCTACTCCACTTTCTGTGACTTCAACATCTAGGAGTGCAAAAATCAGATTGACAAAGAATCCCTATGCTTGCCAGAAAGGTATTTTTAAAAGAAGTAATTTCAAAATAAATTAGTTTCATTTAAACTCTGTTTAATCCTAAAGAATGCAAACTTCCAAAATATTAATTTTCACCTATGTAGTTTTGTAATTTATATGGAAATTATCAATTTAGTAGTAAGAATAAAAAGATTTTACAACACAGAGCAAAGGAGATTTCAAAAGCAAGAGTAATGTTTTGGTGGTTGAGGTCCAATACTTACAATTAGAAATACAGTAAGTGTTTGTAAATAACTTGTAAATGACAATTGCCGCTGCCTTGGGCTACAATAAAAATGGGAGAAAAAAGTGTTGGTTTGCACAGCTGTACTTTGAAGAGAGAATACCATGAATAAGATGGGTCGAAACTTTATTTTTCAGTTAAAATCACAGTTTCTTTAGGATTCTAGGCAGTCCTCCATGCTAGATAAAACCATATCCCTACCATCAAGTTGTTGTCAGAAGATTATTTTTAATTATATATTTAGAAGATATATAATGGTTGTGGATTGGGGTTTGATAAGGTGAGGCCAGGAGAAACTGACTTCAAAGACAACAGTACATTCTTTGCTGTCCTTTTTAAAGTATGATTTTCTTACAAAGAAAAGTCCAACATGTTTTTTGTTGATTACAGATGCTACAATTTTTCAGTCCTGTTATAACTAACATAAAATACCTCTGTTATCAGAGAGTTGAGCACAGGAATGCAAAAGAAATGAGATGCCTTGAGCACCAAAGTGTTAGAGGTAAAAAGAGTCTCCAAAAAAAATCTTGTTTATACCCAGCAGTATATAAGGAAATATCACTCCGTGCTTCTGCATGCTGTCGTAATTTACATATGTTCATCCTATTGACTATTTTGTTATCACTTTTAGATGATTGAAAAATTGCTCAAAACTGTTCAAAGCTCCAGAAATAATTTTCAACTTTGTCTTTCTCTCTCACAGGTCAACATACTTGCAATCAAGACTATTTAAGTGAAAAATATGTAAAAGTGCAAATCCATGAAAATAGATAAAGAGCAAATGCGGAACATCTATCCATTTGAGTTCATGAGTTGAGCTCCATGAACTACTAAGCTGTCTAATGGCTGAAAGACTAACTATATGCAAGAACATAGAGTGAAGTTCACTCTTGGCAAAATAGCTGGGATGAACTAAGGCTGTTCCTGTGGTCATCAAGATAAGATCCTTCTGATGCTATCATTCCTTCATCATATTTCCTCGTATTTTCCTCATAAATTGGCACTTTTATTTTTGCCATAAAAGCTTATCTGTATTTTATCTATGGCTATATGTTTTATCTATGGAAACACAGATATTTAAGAGGGGCAGTGGAAAATGTTCCTATGACCAAAAGAATATATTCATAGTCTTATACAAGAACTTTTTATGTGAATTAAAAAAAAAAAAAAAAAAACAGTTTGGTATTATATAATTACAAAATCTGTAATGTAACGGATTGGGCAAAAAGAGAAAATATACACAGAAAAAAAAGAAAGATTAGAATTCCTGTGGACCAGTCACTGCCAGACTAGAAAAAAATCAATGCAAATTCCACTTACAAAACCTTTATTGCTATTTGGTTCACATTCATAGTACCTTAAAAATCTCCCCAAGTGAGCCCTGACCAAACTACACAAATAATCTACAGTAGGCGGATGCAAAACTGTACTCAGAAGCTTTCAAACTGGAAATACTTATAGCAGTTCTGTTCCCTGGAGTTCTGTCCAGTACTATTCAATAGTATTCAGTACTTTAATAACAGGTTGGATGTTGGAACAGAGATTTAATATAGTGATTTGAAATGGTGCCATACTGGAGAAGCCACAATTGCAGGAGGACTGGATTAGAATTGCAATGATCTGATACAAGAAAAGAAATTTGGTTTAACAAAGACAAAATTTTACACTTAGATGAGAACAATCAATCTCACAAAAAGGAAGAACAAGGTGAAGGTAGACTGGAATTCTCCAGAGTAGGATTTGGAGATTATACTACAAAGCCAAGTGCTGTTGAACTATAATGCTTTTCTGGGGGGGACAGGGGGAAAGAGAAAAAGTATATATATATATATATATGTATATATGTATATATAAACATATATATTTCCCTGAGATAAACAATAGTGTAGCATCTGTAAAAGTAATATCTTTTCAGAACCCATAATAGGTTAAACCTCAGTGTGTACTGTTTCTATATTGTATGGATCACCTGGAAATAGTCCAGAGTAAAAAGAAAATATCTGACCTACAAGAATCATTGGAATACTTTTTTTTTTTTTTTTTTTTTTTGATAGAGAAGAAAATACAGCCTAAGGAGACAGTGTAGTCATTTTCATCATAGATGAAAATATGGTTGTAAACCAAAAGTAAAACAAACTGTTTTACATGTCCACAGTGGAGTGATCTGGAAGTAATAGATTTAAACTTAAAAGGATTTAAATTTAAATTGTTTAAACTCTGGAATAGATTGTTAGAATAGAATCATTATAGATTTTCCATCACTGGGAATTTTCAAGAACATGTTGATCCATCAAAATATTTCAAGCATATGATGAGAGATGGATTGATACCTCTTAAAAATCTGCTTGATCATATTTTATGGGAGCCACAGATTTTCTGGTCATTTATATTGTGAATGTGATAAATATGGAATGTTCACAGATACTGCAGTACTTAGTGATAAGACTCACTAAGTCACACAATTTGAGAATAATACAATTCACACAAAAAAATTGCAAGACTATAAAGGTTACTCATGTTCTTGAATATGAATAAGGTGTTAACTTTCTTAATAAAAAGGTTAAGAATCAAAATTATAAAGTTTAATGGCTATGTGGAAGGAAGATAGAAATCTCAGGTTGCATAACTGGAGTGTAAATAAAAGTATAAATTCTGAAAAGAAATTGTATCAAAGATCTCTGTATTTTAAAGTGAAATTTTCTAAGGTAAGCAAAGTAAGTTTGGTGGTAATTTCTCACTAAAAAGAGACACTGCCTTATTAATTCTTTTTAAAATAGACAGTGGCATAAGAAGTGTTTCCTTTCTGAATATCTATTTGAGAGATTATTTTTTCTCATAGTGATAGTAATTACTTTGTATTAGTGATAGTAGGGAAGAGAATCTACAGCAAAAGATGAATGAATATAAACAAACTATTTAGTAGAGTGAATGATAATATTCCATTCTACATGCAGTTAAAGGAATAATTTAGCAGCTGGACATTTTAATACAAGCAAGAAAGGTTTAGCACTAAATTCTGTTTTCAAAAGATGTACTTTTTCAAGTTGTGAAGCGGAAAAAATTTCACATTTGGCCTCTGAGACTGTGACATTATTTCTGTGCTTAAGAAGTACACTAAACATTCTTACTCGTCTAGGGAAAGGAAAAATTTGACCTTTTTTCAGATGAAGTACCTCAATAATGTGGTGATGACAACCATATAAAGACCCTTAATGTGAATCTTCGCTTTCCCTGAGGGGAGAAGCTGATCACAGAGGTCATTTGTTCCAGATCAGATGCCAAAACAAGACAAAATCTTTTCCAGATCTACTGTGTACTGAGAGCTGTCTCCTCTGTAGTTTATGCTCTTCAGTATCACCTTTTAGCTTAGTCCTTTAGGTTGGGACTTTTGTTATTCTTTAAGATCCTATACAGAAGAATTCTGAATAAAAGTCTTGTATTACAATCTTAATCTTTTCCAAAACTCTACTATTCTTTTTTTTTTTTTTTTATACAGGCATGTTTATTTACTAAAGAGTAAATGTTTCCAGACTGATGATATGACATTTTGGGTATATATAAATCTACTACATTCATGAAGTTGCTCAGTGAAGGTGAGCTGAAATTACTTTTATGCATATAAACCATCATCTGACTAGAATAAAATGGCATATTAATATGGAAATCTTTTTACTTTTCAATAATTTTTCTTTTTTATAAAGAGGCATGAGATATTATTGAATATTTGTACATAATAATGGCACAATCTATTTTCCCAGTTCAGAAGGAAATAGAACATTTACAAGTATTCAAAATAACAGAATTTCTGAACAAAAGTTTTTTAAGTTTCTGAACAAAAGCTTTTAAGTTGTAAACTTGCAAAGACTTTGTAGTTCCTCTTTTAATGTGTAAAGTACTTATTGAATTTTTTGTCTTAGCTTCTGTTATACTTTCTCTTGCATGTCTCTGACAAGTAACTTATTGTAATCTAATGAATAAAAATAGATGCAGTAATTTTGTCCATTTGTGACACACTATCATGTGTCACACTATCATGTGTCACAAATGGTTACAAGACTCCTAGAAGAAAATATATTGGTTGCAACTGGTGTGTTGCATTCTGTGACTGCTATTGATCTGAGAGTAAATTATATGTAGATGTTTCTTACTTATGTGTTAATATACCCTTAAAGTGGAGCCAAGATCATGAATAATATACTTCTGAGCATCAACTAGTCTCCCTTGCTTTCAGAAATCTTCCTATCTCATCTTCTGAATAATCTAAAGGGGTAGAGCTTCAGAATCAATCTACAGTGGGTTTTTCTATTGGTGTCAGACACTACCATGTCCAGTTTCACAGTGAGATTTGTTCCGAGTTGCTGAGCAATCAGTAACTGCAGGAGTGGTTGTTATTCCTTAAAATAATGTTATATTACTATTGTAGTGTATTTGAATAGCATAGTGGAAAGAAGAGATCACAACACTTCTTGTACTGTCTTTTTGCTCTATACTTTCCTGGAATAGTTTATCATAACTGAATTCTAAAGGGAACATATTGTAAGACTGTTTTGCAGAAAACCATTGACCTTGATAGAGCTTCTTGTGAAAAAGAACTTAGATTAGTGTAAACTGTAAAAAACAGGGCACTGAGTGAACCTCACTATAGTGACTATTTTTCTACAACAGATCAACCAAGCAGGGTTCCCTAATTAATTTAGCTACTTTGAATTTTACTTAAAAAAAGAAAAAGAAAAAAAAAATTCTAAAAATATTAACTTCCTTTTCCTCTCATGCAGACAAATATTTTATTTGCCTACTGGGAAACAATATATCAGTTATGGAAGTGCAAATACAGATCAAGTGTTCTTGAATAGATGTTTATATACATTTTGCCTGAAATATACATAAAAAATCAGTTCCATATCAGTAAAGTAACGAAAGGTCTTTACCTTGACTTGAAGGTAAAGAAGACTTGAAAAAAGTCTTTTTCTTCAAGCACATTAGCTGTGATTAAAGACTCCTCCTCCAAAATCCTCCTCCTACAAATCTTCTTCCTCAATCAACCTTTTAAAATTAAACCTAAAGAAAAATATCCTAAAAGGTGAATTCCAAATCTCTCATTAAAGCGCCATTTACAAATGAGATTTCAGCAGAACTCCAAGTGTGTCAGTTAAACAAGCTGTCAGATTGCAGTCTGTATTCTCAATATGGAAATTATTCAAGAGTAACATTTTGAACATAGACAATAGTTATTGGAAAAGAAGATATGAGACATATTAACTCAGTTTCCACTGCATAAAAAGCAAATGTGAACCACTGACTGATTGCACTAAACCAAGTCTGCATTTGATCACTTCATATCTAATGAAAAGGAAAGAATACACTGAGGACTCCATAATTTGATGTTTCTTCTACCAGTTGACAGAAATTTAAACTGATGTCCATTTAGGAATTCAGTGTGGCAGAAAAAGGTCAAACTAATAATATGATTCTTACTGGAGAAAATATCTGCTTTATTACATGCAGATGTATGTGTCACAATTCCCTTCCTTCTCTTAGATGTGTAAAAACATGTGAATTTGTAATAAGATATTTCTTTGATTCTTATTAGGATTTTCAAATGAATCTCTTCTTTCATCTTTTTAGAACATGTTCAGTGTATCTCACTAAATAATTAATATTTAAAGATACTAGTTATCCAAATGCCCCTAGCTGGAAAGCAGATTAACCAATAAATCTCTTACCTCTTCAGTAAGCAGGAATTCAAATTCAGTCTTTATCTTAAATCCAGAATGAAATAGTGATCCTGGTAATACTTACATTTTAATTATTTTTAATTACTTAAAAAGGCAAGTTTTCTTTCTGTTTGTATTTTTCCTCTTTTTTTTTCCTCCATGAGAGACAGACAGTTCCAAATTCTAGCTGAAATGAATGAAAGAGGAAATGCTATATTTGTAATTTGTGTAGTTTTACAGTTCAGAAGATTATTTTATGTGTTCCTCAAAAATACAGGGTGGCATTTCCTGTTTTCTTACAAATATTCTTTGGAAGGGCTTCTTCAAAATTGCCCTATTATTACAAACTATTTGCCCCACTATTACAAAATACTTCTCGGTATGGAGGAAACCTAATTCACTGAAATAATCATTTGATGGGTTTTCAGGGTTTTTAATGAAGAAAGGGTCCATATGTTTCTTCTAATTTCCTTTTTATCTATAATTATATTCAGGATTAAACTTTTATAAAACATATTTTTAACTATAAAGCAACATTAAAGACTTACTGAAATACAAAACTGAACTCTAATGTTTCGTTCTATACCTTTTTCAGATATTTTTCATTCATATTCAGTTACAGGTTTGTACATGCCAAATAGATAGATATTTCTTTTCTCATATATTACATAAATGCATGTATATGTACATGTCCATTGTACAATTGAGATATCTACATAGGAAAATATATGATCCTCCCAAATCCAAAATTTTACATGAATGTTTCATCTATTAATTCACCTATTAATTCAGTGTATATCTGTTTGTTCACTTGTTTGTTTTGTACTAGTAGCAAATATTGCACAATTCTACTTTTAACAGTTATTTTGGTTTGGTGGGCAATTGAATAAATTCCAACCTGCAATTAATAAAACATATAATAACTGTCGCTAGGTGAATGATCAATATTGCATAAATTTTATGTATATTCTAGCAGACAAGATTATTTTCCAGGCATATTATATGGTTACACTTGATTTGTACATTAATATTTTACATAAAGTTTTACAAAAAAATGAACAATAAACTGGTGGGCTTGAGGGCTTGAGGACTGTTAAACTGAGCTGTTCTAGGAAGAAACAACTTTTCTAAATTTGCTTCGGTAGTTTATCTCATATTCTCTTAAAGCTACAATAAAATGTTTTAAGAGAACACATAATGATGAGGCATTTATGAAGTTATGCCATACAAAGTAAATTTTTAAATACATTGAACCTGTGTTTAAGTTTGTCTTAAAGCCTTTTTTTCCTTTCTCTACCACATTAATCCCCTGTTTGCTTATGTTTTCATAGCTTCCACTTTCTAACATAAGCCAATACTTTCTGCATGAATTGATAAGTTACTTTTCTTTGATGAAATCATATTTAGTAAATGTTTATTGTTTGGGTGGACTTTTTGTTTAGTTGACTTATTCTGATAAGTATAAGAAATCCTGAGACCTTCCTGTAATCAGTTTTCAAACAAGGAGTTTCAATTGCAAATAAATTAAGGATTTGTGGCATTCTAATATCATCTGAGGAAAACCTTATTTTCCAATACCTGCAACATTCCAAATTCTGAAGACCTTGTTCACCTTGATTATCATTTGCTCTTTCAGGGAGGTGTAGAATCAGTCCGTGTTTCATAACCACCGTGCTACTAAAAAAAAAAAAAAAAAAAAAAGAATAAACGTAAAAAAAATCTGATTTTCAGATATTTCCTATCAGAATCTATTTACTACCCTGTGTTGACCACACACTTCTTTAAGTGTTGAGCTATAAATTTATTTATTTCTTTCATTTTTCCCTTTTCTAAAATTCTCCAATTTTTTTTCTCTCTCTCTGCCTATATAAACTCTGATGTACCTGTCAACAGTTTAGATTTCTAGTTAAATGGAAAAATGCTTATATAAATACTATTAGGTATTGCAAAACACAAATAGGAAATTCATAAAATGTCCCCAGAGGGAATTAAGTAACTGTTTTGAAGAAAGCCACAAATAAGAGAACTTGTTTAACTACATTATTTAAATATGCATAATATAATTTAAAACTGGTTTTTGAACAGGAAATCTGGGTGTTTGAAATTTCATCTTTTGACTAGTAACCTGCTCAATATTCCCCAAAATATTTTTGCTTAATAGCGTATCTCTTTCTAATTTACGTATGATAGCTTTATAGTGAAAAATGCAGGATACAGTAGCTTCATAGCTACCATGTGCTACAGTTTCTCTTACAAAGACAATAAATTCTTATAATGCTGCTGTGCCTTTTGCTGTGACAAGTTCTATTATTTTGAATGTTTCTATTTTATTAGCATGCCCTTTATTATGGCAATGACTGGCTTAGAGTAGCTGGGGTCTGTTTTGCTATTCACATTATTGCAGTTGTATAAAAATAATGTTTACTTTTTAAATGAAAATGAATCCAGTGCTTTCCACATCACTTCCATTTGAGTCCATTTTTTTTAGAGTCTTACAATTATTGTTTTCTATTTTCTGTATTTTTTCAGTGCCATTATGTAATTGTACAAGATTTTTGTTCGTCTTTGGGAGCTATGGAAAGAGACTATTTTGTTTTTGTATTATGACACTCAGATGTTTCTCACAGGTCATATGAGGTTGGCATCTCATCTGCCAATAAATTGAGAAGAAATGAAATAGCACAATTTGAGATATTGCATATTTTTTTGAAGGCTAGGTTTCATAATATTATCCTATCAATCAAGTTTGATTAAAAACAATGCAGGAGGAAAACTTCTTTTCCATTGTTTGACATTGTTTGACAATAGAAACAATATGGATTTGATTTATTAAATATAACATAATGAAAACTAAATGAAAAAATATATAAGCATAAAAAATGTTTGTTTTGTTTTGTTTTGATAAGCCCATTTCAATACTTTTAGTTACATCATTAGTAAGTTTTTTTTTCTAAATGAAATAAATTAGTCATTGTACAATAATTCTGAGTCCTGAGAGAAAATATTGATATGGCAAGCTAAGTAATTACAGACTTTGCTTCCCTTTTTTTTCCTTATAATGTAATGTTTCATAATTTTATCATATATTCAGACTAAACATCTCTTACTTTCATCAAATATTCAAATTAAAGAAAAACACTTCTTTTAGGAGAGAAATCCCCTTTATGCCTGAATGCATAGGAGATATGCCTTGTGGCATATGTATGTGTGACTGTGCGTGCATGTGGTGTGTGTGTTTTTTTTTTTTTAATTATTATTTCTTATAACTCCAGTATCTGATGCAGTGCCTGAATCATAAGCTTGAAAATAAGTAAACTAGTCACAGTGAGGGCTGAGCTTTCTCAAGGAAGAGAATCTCTGCTGTCACATGAACTCTGTGGAAAAGTATAACAGCTTGTAAAAGCACACAACACTCCATGAATAAAACATAAGCCTGATTCAGAAAGGTGCTTGTCCTTTAGACTATAACTTTCAAGCTACTATTTATAAGATGTATTAAATTTTTCCTAATTCTTAATTATTTTGTAATGCAAATTTACAATTCTTTTTTGTTCAGTTTTCTTGGAATGTTTAACCTTTTCATTGCATATCATTTATTCTTTTAAGAATTTTTTTCAGAAATATAAATGAAATACAGCAACAGAGATAGAATTTACAGAAATTTAAGAATATCACAAACACAATGCACACAGGTATTTAGGTGTCATTTGCTCAAATAGTTGTGACATTCAAATATGTGTCTACTTCATCTATTTTATAAGGATGGATCCCCAACAGAGACAGTTTTCTTTCTTAGACATGAATCTATGGGTTACCTCACATGCTTAATCCTTAAAGGAGATTTCAAAACAGAAAACACCTCTTTTCATATCATTAGAAAGAAAGACTGTAATTTAGGGTACTGATTAATCTGCCAAAATAAGATGAGGATCCTAACTTTAATGTGTGTTGTTACACAGAATCTCACTGGGCTCATCAACCCTGACAGCTTTAGTAGGCTTCATTAAGCATTAGTTAAATTACTTATAACTTCTTAACATTATTGGCTAATTGCTGTGTGAATCTGAGGTAACTCTAGAGTATAGTAAAGCTCCATATCAATACTATAAGCTTTTCCTTCTCAGTGTGATATCACACTACTTAAATTTTGATTGATGGCTGATCTTCAGGAACTGGAATGGACCTTATTTCATTCCTAGAAAGGAAGAACTGAATACTAAAATGACAAGTTTATTGTCAGAGGAAAATACAGTTTTCATTTTGCTAAAAAACATGGTGAAGGTGACCAAATTGCAAAAGTCACAATTCAGAAATATTCCAGCACAGAAACATCAACATAATTGCTGAAGTTGAAAATTCCTTACATTGTTTGTTGACTATAATATTGTGGTCTTCTAATATAATGTGGGAATTATTCCAAGTTGACATTTCAGGCAGTTAAACACATATTTTTTTCTTTTTTTAAAGTATTGTAATTTGCATAAAAGCTAGGGGCTTAAACATGGAATTACTGAGTGAATACTGTGGCCTTTAATTGAGACAATCAGGTAAAAGTGTTACAATTATTTATAAATGTGTTACAAAAACAAACAAAACAAAAAACAACAAAAAACACAACAGATTCTGTCACAGATAATCTATTGCCCATCAGGAAGAGCAGAATATTTAATCTTATATTTACAATACTTAATCTTGACTTTAGGAATTACTTATGAATTAAAAGTTAAAGATCATCACAGAACACTGGCATGCGTGACATGGAGGGCTACCTGAAGAGAAAGGGTTTCCTAGGAATTAATGGGCATAATTAACTAACTAATGGACATAGGATAATGTCCTTGTTCAGGAATCATCTACTCAGATGAGTAAAAGAAAAGGTTAAAAAGAAGTATGAGAAAGGTTTCCATTATTTGCTAGTCAGCTGAATAACACCTGGTGGTCTGAGAGAAGCATCAAGTGCTGTCTGATGGATATAATAAATGACTGTGATGAGTACACTGAAACTAAAATGAAAAACAATAAGAAAAAAAGCTAGTTGAAGTGCTGTAAGAATTAACTTAGGCTAACCATCGGTTTTACTTAATCATCCATCTTGTTAAATCAGCAAGAAGATTATTCCACTTCATTAGAGCAAACTGGATCTAAAACAGATAAGATTGGTGATACACAAGGACATTACAAAAAAAATGCTGTCATGGAATGAATTGTGGGGAAAGTCATGGAAAGCATTTCACTTTTATAAAGGAAATAATAATATGTTTTATTGATATGGACCTGGTCAATGGCTTATGTATAAGGGATTATGCAATTAAGTAAAACTTACAAAATGTAGCATGCTATGTTCATTCACCATGGATTTGTTGCTGGTAAGGAATCTCAATTTCCATGGATAACCTTGAGAGACCTCTCTGCTCAAGGGGAGATCCTGCTGCTGCTGCTGCTGCTGCCTTGCAAGGAGACCTCACCAGGCTCTTAGGCTGCCCCTCTATTTATGGGATAATTGACTCATAGTCATTTTGTATATCTGTTGAATTTTTGCTGGTGGCAATTTAATTAAGTCTCCACTACTTTGCTGCTGTTGTCTCCCTTCCCAGGGTCCATTCGAACATCTGTCAGCAGGAGGCAGCCTGGATGTTCATTGGGGAAAGGATTTAGGGAAGCAGACACCACAATCAGATAACACTACTGGTGATCAACACCCAAACAGGGCTTTGTGTGAGAAGTCAGACAGGCAAGGGAGGAAGCACAAATGCCATGAGAACCATGACCTATCTTGGAAGAACTGTAGAGTGGAGTACTTTTAAATGACACAGTCTGGGAGGAAAAGTTGGAGACTGAGCAAATGGCTCCAGGAGACAATCTCATCAGATGTCTGTCATGCACTTTACATCTAACACAGGTCCTTTACAGTAGGACAAGATTTCAAATAAAATTTTCAAATAAAGAGTAAGCTCTGGGATCCTCATAGAAAGCCTGACAGCTTTTCTATGAGAAGTTTTGGAAATCTAAGGAAAAAATAGCAAAGATCTTGCCACTCTGCAAAAAGTTTCTGACTAATTTGATCCCACAGCTGGTTGTTACTGATCAACACTGCACTTTGCATATCATAGTTTCAGTATAGTATGAACCATGTATCAAGCTATGTCTCATATTTTACTACCATGTTAAATGCAGATATCATCCTTTATCCCTGCCAAAATTAATTAAATTCCTTACATTTTGACAAACAAACGAATACATGTTAACTAAAACTGTTTTGGTCTTATTTTAGTCTATGTTTGAAAACAATAATTCTGATTTTCTTAATGCAAATATAACCTTAGTTAACAGCACCGGCTATCTTAATAAATGTAAGGAGGAAAAAAAGTAATAAAAAAGAGAAAAATAACAAATAGGACATGGATGTTTTAAAAAAAGGAAAAGAAAATAGAATGTGAAGATTTGAACATAGGTATTTGATTCATTTATCAAGTATATAATCCATCTGAATATAGCATGATTGTCTCAGTATGCCTTGGCTATGTGGCTTGGTTTCAGTCAGAAAAAAACAAGGCCTTGCCAGATGATTTTCTTTGCATGTAACACCACTTCTGACCTTTGTAAGTAAAGAATTTCAATGGCAAGAAATGCTTCAAGGTGAATTGTTGGCGTCTGCCCGTGAAGGTTGCAGGCTGGGGCTGGCACTAGGTCGCAGGTCTGCAGGCCTGGCCAAACGAGCTGACACTCGAACTGGCTTGTCTCACCCTCCGAGATCCTGGATCCTCTGCGATGTCCGGCCGCGGGTCGGAAGGAGGACGCCCCGCGCCGGGGCACTCTCTCGGGCTGGCCCAGTCGGGTCGGGCCCACCCAAGGTGAGGAGGTCGTGGGGGTGCGCCGCAGGGCTTTAGCCGCACCGATGGCGCCCTATATGCAGACAGGCAGCACCGACTGCCCAAACACCTGGACGGCTGACAAAAGACGTAACCAATGTGGTTCAGGGTCAACCGACAACTTTATTACAGCTAGCATAAGCTTTTATATGACAAACGGTAGGAGGGAGGATGGGAGGAGGAAGATACATGATTGCGTGAGGGCTGTTGCCAAGATGTCCTAATTGGCTGCACTCCCTTGTCACACAGCAGGTTGCTGCTCTGGCCCCCACCTTCAGGGAGTGCCTATCCCCCATGTTTGGGCTGCCCGAATGTTCTTTCATGGGTGTGATGAACCATCTGGTGCTCTGCAGGACTGCTCAGCCAGGCCAAGTGGCATGACTGAGCGTGCGCAGGCACCAGGGAACACCTGGAGGGCAGCCCGAGGACTACACAGACCTACGCCTCACCTGAGGCCTGTAAAGATCTCCTATGTCCCCCAACAGTGAATGCTTTCGTGTTTTGTACAAATGTTTTCCAGGGACTAAACAGAGATTATCAAACTAATTTCTCTTATGACCTAATGCAGATCTCCTAACCTAGTTCTTCAGAATCCAAAGGTTTGCTCATTAATCCATTAATTCTTCCAGTTTCACAAATTATTGAAAGTCCATTCTCTTCTATCTCAGACTGAAAATCTATTGGAAAATGTGTGAACTCATTGAAGCCCAGATAATGAAATATATAGTGCTACATATTTGATTTCTGGTCATTTTAACTTTTGACTGATTTGCTTTGTTTTCAAAAACAGAGTTGTTCTCTGATTTAGATTAATTCATCTGGGATACAATTTTCATTTGTAATGTGTCCTGAGTCTGTATTTTTATGAACAATCAATTTATGCGATACTGAAGAAAAATCTTCTGCATTGTAAAATCTATTTACTTCTTTCCCCTTTACCTAGAAGACCGTGGGAAAAGCTGCATAGGTGGTAGATGCCATGGTAGCTCTCCTTGGGAAGGTAGTGCAACAAAAATTATTAATACTGCCCACCTTGTTTGTGTTTCATGTCTAATTAAGAAGTCTTTTTAAATCTTGCTATAAATCTGAATATTTTTGGAAAAGATATTGCTTGCTGCAACTTTCTTTTATACTTGTGAGGGATTTTCCTCTTTTATAATTCAATAAAATGGATTTTTTTGGGAAAATACAGACCAGTCAGCCTCACCTGTGTCCCTGGAAAGGTGATGGAGCAGCTCATTCTAGAGACCATCTCTAGGTATGTGAAGGAAAAGAAGATGATCAGGAGTAGTAGGCATGGCTTCACCAAGGGAAAGTCATGTCTGACAAACTTGATAGCCTTTTATGAAGAGGTGACCAACTGGATGGATTATGGGAGAGCTGTTGATGTGGAAAGATATTTACATTGTTTTTCTTCATCAGCCTTTTCATTTAAAAACTCCTCATAACATGAAGTTCTCAAACAGTATTGTTTAGATACCTGGAGGCAAGTGTTAAGTCTTAGTATACCATATAAAGATTCAGAAATCTCCAGCAAATCAGATTTGAATATTCTAGTATACCTGTTGCTAATATTGGGTTTATATATAATGTAAGAGAGAATAAGTGAACATATATCCCATTTGAAATGTTTTACAAAGATTGAAATGGTAATAAAATAATTACTCACTTAGAAAACCTTGAGAGACAGGGGGGACATTCAAATCAGTAAATATATTTATATATATATAAATATATATAAACATATATATTTATATATGTTTATATATAAATATATTTTTATATATTATATAAATATATAAAATATTCATTATATACATTTATTAATATATAAATATATATTATATAAATAAAATATTTATATTTATTTATATTTTTATACTGTAATTGAATAGATTCCTGTGATTTGGTCAGTTCACAGCTAGCAAATATGTCAGAACAAAGTCACTTATTCCTCTGTTCTCTTGCCCTACTCTCAGAAATACGCCATGTATTTGCAAAGGTGTAGATTTAACATCAACACGGAAACACAGTCACACAGAATGGCTGAGGTTGGAATGGACCTGTACAGATCATCTAGTCCAATCCCCCTGCAGGATACCCAGAGCACATGGCACAGGGTGGCATCCAGGTGCGTTTTGAAGATCTCCAGGGAAGCAGACTCAAGAACCTCTCTGGGCAGCCTGTTCCAGGGCTCTGTCACTCTCACAGCAAAGAAGTTCTTCCTCACATGGAGGTGGATCTTCCTGTGTTTCAGTTGGTACCCGTTACCCCTCGTCCTGTCACTGGCCACCGTAGAGTAGAGTTTGGCTCATCCTCATTACATTCTCCCCTAAGGTATTTATGCGTATTGATCTCAATCTTCTCTTCTACAGGCTAAACAGGTCCAGCTCACTTAGTCTTTCCTCATAGGATAGATGCTCCAGTCTCTTAATCATCTTCATGGTTCTCTACTGGCCCCTTTCCAGAAACTCCACATCCCCCTTGCACTCGGGAGCCCAGAACTGCACACAATACTCCAAGTGTGGCCTCACCAGAACTGAGGAGAAGGGCTGGATCACCTCCCTCCACCTGCTGGCAGCACTCCTGCTGATGCAGGCGAAGATCCCATTGGCCTTCTTGGCCATGAAGGCACAGTGCTGACTCATGGTTAACCTGTTGTCAACCAGGACTCCCAAATCCCTCTCCATGAAGCTGCTTTCCACAGGTCAACCCCTAATCTGTACTGATGCTTGGGGTTCTTCCTCCTCGGGTGCAGGACCCTGCACTTTTCCTTGTTGAACATCATGAGGTTCCTCTCTGCCCAATTTCCCATCCTGTCTAGGTCTCTCTGAAAGGCAGCACAGCCTTCTAGAGTGTTGACCACTCCACTCAGTTTGGTATTGAGCACTAGCATGAAGAACACTTTAGAGGAATTGCCTCTTTCTTAAAAGATCTAATGTGAGTTGTGGTGGCACAACAAAGAATTGAAAAATCTTGATTATGTTTCTAAGGTACCATACATTGAAATTATGTGCTATTTTATTTCATATGGAGAAAGTAGATACATATGAATAACAAGCAGAAAATGTACTCCCCCCCAAAAAAAATAAAAATAAAAAAGAACAATTGCTTGGCCTAATATAACTTTGTGAGTGTGCTCACTGACACAATACACATTTGCACATTCCAATAATTTTGATGAATCATCTAGCGAAAAAAAGATTCTTCCCATTTGAATGCAGTAGCATACTTATCTATATATTAAATTCATCTTACATTCACCCCTATGCAAAAAAAAAGTGTGCTGGCTATTATAATATCAAAATCTATTCCTCATTATCACCTCAAAGAACCAACTGCAGTTATTCAAGGCTGGGCTCGCAGGGGAACATAAGTGACTGCCTGTGACACCACTTCTAGACAGACCAACTGGAGCTCCCCCTGCCTACAAAAATCCCTGAAGAGGAAGTGAAATACTGAAAAACAACTTGAGCTACTTTCATTTGTGTCAGATAATAATGTTTATTCAGCAGTGCTAGGAGAGTTTTCCAGTTCTGGTTTTCTAGTGAAAAACTAGTTTCACTGTGAAACTGAATAGCCCATTCCTGCATAACTCACTAGTGCCAGGTCTCCCATTATGTGTTACACAGCAAAAAGAAAAAAAAAATCAAATATCTTCCCAAATATCCTTTGGGACATCTATGTCCCAGATTAAGATCCTTAGATGCTACCGTCTTTATCCTGATTTTGTAATAAATTCTGAATAATATGTTAGTCTCTGTCACTTCTACACTTCAGCCATCAAGATTTTTTTTGCCTTCTAGCGTAATGGCTAGTGACACATTTCAATGTTATCTGATTTTCAATCAGCACAAATAATTGATTTGAACCTTGCTTGTCATTGATTTTGTTTTGTTTTGTTTTTCAGGTTATTAAAGCTGTCAAACGCAGAACAATGTTTTCAGAAAAAAAATAGGCCTTCTAGATTTTTACCACCTCTTTATAATGTGCCAATACTTTTTGCATACATTGCTATTTCAATATCCAATCTAAGGCACTGCTAAGGCCTTCTGCTTAGACTGCCTTATTTATGTGCAGGATACAAGGATACTCTTCAGGCATCAAAATAATCTATTGTGTCTGTCAGGAGTCAAAGACAGAACAGATTTCTGAGAGCCTTGATTTTTTTCTGAATCAGGTTTTTCATGTTTTGGCTTACACAGAAATCATCAGGGCCCTGCTCGCTGCTATATGGACATTTTCTGAAGTGATAGAACTTACAGGGTGCAGTATTTTCAATAGAGACAACTACAGTTTTTAAGGCCTTGACCAAGTGCACTTGTTCAGAAAGTAGATACTATTACGAACATTTATACTGTCAAATAGAAAGGTACTTTTTTTTTTTTTTTTTTAGTAAAAAAGATTTGAAACCATGGAAAACCATATATATCTTTGTGAGAATATGTGAGGAGGTTGGACTAGATGATCTCTAGAGATCATTTCCAACCTTAAGCATTCTGCGATTCTGTGATTTCAAATCCTCTTTCCCAATGAAATGCCATACCATAGGTAAAAGACATTACTCTAGGACCTGCTTCTAGGATTCTATTCAGTTTGGAAGTGATCCAGATCTACACATGGAATCTATTTCTAAATAACTGTATTCTCGGCATGAAGTACTAGTTTTAAAATAGTTATTAAAGAGCAGTTACGTAAGTGAATTTGATAATTGTAGAAAATTCTTAGGGGTCCACCTTTTTGAAAATAAAATAGCTAAACAAATTCAATAAAACTTGAATTTGATATATAGTAGGACTGGACTAGTTATGTCAAGATGACATTAAGAACAAAACCTCTGCCATTATTTGAGCTTCAATTCAAGCAATCTTCCAGATGTAGTATGAAAAATAGCTAATGCATGAAGACATAATTCTAAAACTTTCTGGAGGCACTGATTTTCAGTGGGCAGAGGGAAGCAAGTGGCTCCTTACTAATACTAATTATTAAAGAAGATGGCATGCAATAGCAATAGAAGCAGCTAAAAAAAATGATACTAATAGTGCAATGTCAGATATCTTTCATTTCTTGTAACAGTCTTTTATATTTAGTTAATATATATAGTCTTTAAATATATAGGGTTATATTTCTTATAACCCTTATAACAGTCCATGAAATAGTCTATTTTTCGTTAAGAGTCATTTTTCCCTAGCTGTATTTACATTTGCAACACATTAAGATCTCAAACAAAAAGGCTGGTAGACAAGCCAATTATTAAAAGAAGTAAGCTTACTTTTGTGAGATGAGTTGATAGTACTATTTACTGATCTAAAAATATTCTGCTACCCTCTGTACCTATAGTACAGGCTTACTGTTGCTTCAGGGCAGATGACAGTTTCAGTTTTAAGTCAAAATAACTGTTATACAAAGTTGTTCTTTATATATAAAGAAACAGTCCTATGTGGAAAACCTTTTACTTAATCAAAAAGACTCATGTGTAACCTGGGAGTGAGGCCCAGTGTGAATGAATAGAAAAAGAAGAAACATCTAAGATTTTACATTGCCTTTGTGACATATTTTGGTGATCAGGTAAAACCTCAGAAGAAACCTGTTTATAAAATTGCATTTAAATCAATAGTACAATTCTCAACATTTTAGCTGTGTGGAATAAAACTAAAATAATTAATTAAATCTAAATTTGCAAATAGATTTTGCTCCAAAAACTTCAGGCTCATTGAAATCACTTACACTTTTTTATTGTTTCAACAGAAAAAAAATGCCTGCACTGTCTCTATAATACCTTTTTATGGCTGACTTTTTCTCCTGCATAATCTCATCAGGACACTGTTAGGTTTAATCATTTTTAAGCAATATTTAAAAATGACTAATACTACCATTTCAATAATATATAAAAAAATTATATTACTCTAGGGAATAATTTCAAATAAACAGAAGAAAAACATAACAATTGGCTTTTCAGCATCTCAGTGGGATGGATTAAAATTGAACTGTTTTGGTAGCAAAGCTGAAAAACAATAGATACAGTAACAGCAACTGTGATACTCTTCATAGGAAAATAAGGTGTGACATTTTACATCATGGAGACTAACCACCTGGCTACTGCAATTGTATTCTGAAATATTTTGAGTATACTATATGTTATAAGAGGTGGTTCCTACTATAATAGATTGTTCCTGATTCAGTCTTATTCTACCTTAAAGAAATGTCTAATTTCCAAACCCAATTAATTAATGCCTATGATATAATTATTACTCTTGTGATCTCATTTGTCCATCAGCTTAAATAATTTTAAATAGTTTTTCTTCTTCAGCATTTCTTTCCTTAGTGATTTAGGGACAAAGTATACATTCCTTCTAAGTCTTGTTTTTTCAGAGATATAACAATCCAAATTTTGCTACTCTGTTCTTGTAGGAAACAGCCTTCACAACTGTTTGGTAGTTTATCTTATTATTTGGTATAATTTGAATTGATTTTTAAATTTTAGAAAATATTTCTATTTCAACGTTATCATGATCTTACCTAATGCCACAATACTTCTGCTTCTCTTGGTTTTACCCTCTTCCTAGGAACATTTTTCATGGCTATGCTATCATTATGGTCCTGGTGATTGATAACCCAGGATTTTTGACTGCTTTATTATTATTATTATTATTTTTTCCAGGGTAACTCATGGAGCTAATTCCCATTTTATGTGAACCACACTGCATGAATCTATGAAGCCGTATGTTATACTGCTCAGTCTCATTTGTATTATTTCATGCCTCAGTATGATCTAGTTTCCTCAGGGTAATATTACTCCCTATTTTTCTGCCATTCACAAACTTCATTAACACAATTCTAGATTATGTGCAAAGCAAACCAATGAAAACATTAAGTATGAAAGGAATTCCACAAGTGAAAAAAAATCCTCTCTGTATGAAAGAGCCAGTATTTGTAAATCATTGCCATCTTTTGGTTTCTCCTAATTATACTTATCCTCTACTCTCTAAGGAACTGTAATTTCTTATCCTTATTTTATCAGAAGTCCAGCTGAAATATATTATATTAGTAATATCTAGTCATCAGGAAAAGACTGAAAATTTATCAGGCATAATACAGTACATACACTGAAGCATATGTTTCAAGCCGTTCTATTTTCATATAAGTTTCCAGTGTGAAACCTTAAGTTTTTTATTTCTTTTGCTGAAAACTATTATTGGAGAAATTATTTATTTGAACATTAATAAAAGTAGAGATGCTTATTCCTCATATTTTTTGTTACCAATATAGATCTTTAATAACTCAGTAGTGTACCATACTAAATGAGGATTATAAACATCAGAAAAGAATATTAGCAGCAATAATTAAAACCTCAATTTCCAATACACTTGAAATTAAGCTTCCATAAATAACATAGTCTGACCCCCTATTTCTCTTAAAATTGAAATAGCATGTTTTTTAACCATCTTGCTGGATTTTAACTTACAGAGTTAAAATTAACTCGCTTTTATGGAGTTTTTGAAAAAGGCATTTTTAAATTCCTAAAAAACTCCTGTTTTTTAAAACAAAACAAAACAAAACACAGTACTCCAAAATGCTTTGATGTTTTAATTTGATGCTCTTATAATAGGGCTTTTGAGGATGGGGACTCTTATTTCTAGAGATTAATCTCTAGTTTGATATTCCTTTCCAGTGCACGTAAAAAGAGAAAGCTGATGGCTCTGCAATATATTTTAGTGGAATCTGTATGGATGAGCCAATAGAAATCCCATGAAAATCAACAAAGTAAATAAATAAATAAATAAATAAAATAAAATATAATAAGGACAAAACAACCTCATGAATCAGTTCAGACTGGAGGAGACCGGCTAGAAAGTAGCTTGACAGAAAAAGACCTGGGACATCTGGTGGACACAAGCTTGGACTTGAGCCATATATGTGTCCTTTCAGTGACAAAGACTAGCCTCATGGTGGGCTGCCTTAGGAAGAGCAGTGCCAGCAGGTCAAGGGAGGTGATCCTTCAACAGCATCAGATGCTGTGAGACCTCGCCTGGAGTGCTGAGCTCAGGTCTGAGCTCCCCAGTACGAGAGAGACATGGACATGCTGGAGCAAGGTCAGTGAAAGGTCACCCTGACAGAGGTCTGAAGCCCCGCAGTGTATGTTGAGAGATTTGGTTCAGGCTGAAAAACTCAAGATTAAGAGAAGCTTTTAAGATAAGGTCTTCAACTTTAGGACAAAGTCTTCAACTACCTTGTGGGAGGAGACTCAGAGGTGTACAGAAAATCTTGGGAGGAAGTAAGCACAGGTTGCAGCCAACTAAGCATGAGCAGAAAGCTTTTTCAGTGAGGGTGGTTAAGCACTGGAACTTCTGGATCCACTTTACATCTCAGGAGCTAACTTTTAAACTGCTGATGGAATTCATCAATTAATTCTGACTATTTTCTGCAATACAGCAGTCAATTTTGACTGATCTGCTTCTAGTTTGACATTTGAGTCCAATCCAAAGTAAAAAGAAGCCCCGTTTCATTGACTTTAGAAGGCTTTGCATCAGGTTTATTGAAACAAATAGACTTTGGATATAAACAGGCAAGAGCAAGAGACAAGCTTCCTTGCTCGCTTGCTTTACACAGAGGAATAACTTGATTAAAACTGAGAACAAAGAACAAAATGAATCACACACTTGGAAAGTCATTTTTTTTCTGCTAGGTCTCAACTAAGTACTCAGTTAAAACAGTCCCCTTGTGCAGTCTTCACTGGTTTTTTAAACTGCATTTCAAAGGAAGAGAACAAAAGATTGTGTGGGCATTAAGCAATCCCATGGAATGAGGATCAGAGAACATTATTCACTTTTCTGCTGAATGCCCTTATAGCTGCGATACTGTGCTCAGTGCCCTTACAGCTGAGATACTGATGCAAATTCTTTCTTTCCCAACTCTCAGCTATCTATCTTGAATTATTTTCTACACAATGACTAGACTTACCCTGACAGGGATTAGAGGGTGAGGAACAGAGTCATATCCACATGTTCATTGTATTTTACGGCTTTGGATTGATGCCTGTGGCTTTGGTCCTCCTGAGTTAGGTATTGAATCTCACTGTTCTCATTTTGGATACAGGCACTCGTGGTTGCGAAACGTGGGACTAGCACTTTATTTCTGTTCCTATTTTTTTTTCTTTTCCCCCCCAAAAAAAGATGTATGACCCCTCAGAAAAGACTCTCAGATTCTGAATCACAGGCACTTCCTTATATGCCAGGTATCTTCATTCTGATCAAAAGGGATTTAAAACCTGTTCTTGAACTTTCTATCTCCATGGTTAGTACCAATATTTTCAGTTTCCTACTTATTATCTGCACTGACTTCCTGTCTGAGGTTCAGAACTTACAGGACTCAAAAACTCTCTGTTCCTTTTTGTATTAAACTGTTAGATTTGAATTTTTGTATAAAAATTGCAAACAATTTCGATTTGTAAGAAAAAAACAGTGTGTGAAATTGTTATGCACTGAAAACACACACATTTATATGCAAAGCCAAAACTAATTACATAGCCTATTAGCCTGGTATTAGTCCAGCTACAAAGTTATCCAAATTGTTTAACTATTATCAGTGGGTAATACAGTTAAAACTGGCATACAAACATTCTACTATATATCCCTTTTCCTGGTGTTGTGCGAGCTCTTTTACTGTCTGTCAGGGTCCATAGGTTGATTTAAACTTTTTTTTTCCGTTTTTTTTTTTTTTTTTTTTTTTTCAGGAGGGAACTGGGGAAAGGTGACAAAAAATTGTTAGCAGTTCAGGAGAATTATGCTGATAACAGAAATTTCTTCTCTTTCTTGGATTCAGTTAAAAGTGTTTATGTATTTACCAGCATAATCCATTTGCTTACTCTTCTTTCACTGGTTCACAAATTATATGTTATATTCCAGTTTTACTGCATATATTATATTTTGCATATATTCTGTATTTGTCCTTTTATTGTAAGAGTGGTGCTACATAAATATATGTAATTATTACAGTAACACATTAATGCTTTTTGTGTACTGCATATAAATTGTTATGATAACTATATCATTATATACAAATCCACTAAACTTAATTTTTTGAGGAAAAATTCAGAACATAAAACATAAAATTTTAAGAAGAACCCCAATTTACTACAATAGTTAAAACACAGTAAAAACACACTAGCTTTATATATATATATTTTTTAATTAAGTTCCATCTCTTATTTTGATAATAAGTGATTATTTTGGATATCTTGTTATTTTGAAAAAATTCTATGAAAATAACAAAAAATGATTTAAGAATGTTGATTGAATGGACTCAAAAAAGGAGACCTTTCTCCTTACACTAATCTATTTAGAATGAAGTGGATAAAATATAAATCAGGAATTTGTTATTCTCACTCCACAAAAGACACCAAGATAGAGCAAAATGAAAATGAACACCATTTACCTTTCCAAGGCACAGTGCAGTTATTTAGAGCTAGACTTGTAGAGGGTAATTGGAAAAAGCTTTGTTACAAGAGTCTTTCTGCATTTGCTTCAGGTATTTCCTCTGTTTCAAGAGACAACTGATAATCAACGTCATGTTAAAAGAAAAACATTCTTCCAAAGTTATATGTAACCTTTGTTAAGCATGCCACTGAAGACGATTATCAGCAGTTGCAGACCTCAGGCTAATGGAAGATATGAGAAGTTATCTTGCTTTTCTTCCTGAAATTACCAGGTCTATATTTTCTCTTTATACTCAGCAGCTACAGAGGACTTCAGCATAGTGAATAGTCTGTTCTAGTTATAAGCCTGTGGCAACCACAAGTTAAGTCAATTATGCTGTCAAAAAAGCTAAGTTCCCAATATGCTCTCATGCTCTAGCTCTCTAGCGAGTTACCTGTGCTGCAGGCATGTTATTTCACTTCTAGTTCTCCTCCAACATCAGCCACATAGGTCCATCCTAGAAGTTACACAGGCACACAAGCAGACTTCTGGAGACTTCTT
The DNA here is from genome assembly GCA_034781795.1 of Crypturellus tataupa. NCBI lineage: Eukaryota > Metazoa > Chordata > Aves > Tinamiformes > Tinamidae > Crypturellus > Crypturellus tataupa. The sequence goes on along the minus strand of JAWLRI010000202.1, from coordinate 300,881 downwards.
TCCCCACTCTGTAGCAATAATATTACATTATTCATTGTTCCTCACAGAGTGGTAATGTATAATTAGCAAAATAATGGAATTTATCACATCATTGTTTTTTTTGTGGCGGTAGTCATCATTTAGCCATCATTTAGCATGAAAGCTTTCTTTTGCATTTTCTACTTTCCCACATAGATGAAAACGAAAAGTTGAAAATATTTGAGCACAATGACTTTCTATTTTATTGCCTGAAACTTGCAAGCATTTATTTGCTGCCAATTTTTTAAGAAAACTAAAAGTGTTCCTTCTAAAAAATGATTATTAATTTCCAAATTTTTTTTTTATTATTCTTTGAACCAGATAATATTAATTTATTTAGACAGCAGGTAATGATACTGATAGCTGAATATAGAAGTTTTTTCAATAGTAAACAATCTTTGACAACTTTGACACATTTTGGTGAAAAAATCTTTTTTTCATCAAATCAACAGTCTCAAAGGAAAAATTGTTTACTGAAAAAAATCAATTAGTTCTACCAGAAATATGTCTTCCTTAATACCTGAGACTGACTCTCAATTTGGCAGGGAGATTAGTATAAATCAGATGGTCTCCAGAAGCAGATGCAATAGCACAGCAATTTCTCAGGTGAAGCTAAAACTGGCAGCTGTATTAATATATACATTTCTGTAAGTACTTCTGGAGTGGGACTTCTGCCATCAGTTTCTGCAGTGAGACAATAAACAATTCATTTAAAAGTTGCATTTATCTCAGTATTTCAGCTAGCTTTTCAATTATAATTTCAGTTAGTTTAATGTGCTAACATGTTAAGCGACTCAGAAGCTGGCTAGCAGGTCATTTGGGATTCCTTCAACAATCCATAAGAAACATTTTGTCGCTATGGCCAAAAGCGTGGGGAATGTGTTGTGGACTACATCACATATTTCCTAAATAAAACTTCCAGATGGGTTTTGATGTTTTTATTTTTGTCAATTTAGAGAGTCTGCAGATTGGTTCAAAAAGTTTACTGCATATGGAAATGTATTAGTAGAATATTCCATTCCCAAATTTCTGTACACTAGTATCTAAGTTTCTGTGCTATGCTGAAGCATCTTTTAGTTAGTAGAGCTACTCAATATCTAAGATCTATGCCCTATGCCAAGAAGAAAAAAAAGAAAGACACCCTTTGTTATTGCATCTTTTTTTTTTTAACTTGAGGAATTGGAAGTTCATTCATGTATATTCTGGTGATGCTAAAAAAGTACAACATTATTCTAAAGTCTTTACTCCAGAATGAAGAAATGTAGGGAAATTTCCTTAAACAAAAAGAAATCCGCAATTAAGAAGCTAATTACATGGCATAATTCCATTTCAGCCACTGTATTCATTAATCTGTGCTGGAACTGAGAGAAAAAAAGTCTTCTACACCATTTTAAACTGTTACAAGCTTAGAATTATGTAGAACTCTTGAGCGTGCTATGGAGAAGCTCTTCACTTCTCTGTCTGGCTGCAGCCACTTCTCTGCTCACTCTGAAACTCAGGTTGATCCTCAAGTGTATCATTATCTGTTCAGAATATATATTGGCTGGATTGGGGCAACATGTAGAAGGATTTAGGCTTCACAAACTTGTACTGTGGGTAATTATTGCAGGATTATTTCAGTCTACATCCAGGCCTAAAACTTTCAGGAAAAAAGGTTATGATTATGGACAGACATTCCTGGAAAGATCTACTGCTCCACTAAAGAGCAAGGACTAGCTCCATCAAATTTTACTTGAAGCTCTTTTATTAACTCATTATATGTATATGTATATGTATATGTATATGTATATGTATATGTATATGTATATGTATATATATAAAAAACGTAGAAATTAAGGCACTCATCTTCTTTCCAACTGGATAGCTTGAGAGATAAACAACTATGGATAGTATATTTATAAATGGTTCTATTTTGGAAAATCTGTTTTTCTCCCTTTTCCTGTCATTTTTCTGATTTTGTCCTTCAGGGATTCCAAATGCAGTTACTGATCTGGACTGGAACAAGATCATCATCACCAAGTAGATCTGTTCTTCTTGGAGAAGGTTATGGGAATGGGAAAAATGTGAATAAAATCAAATATAATCTCTTCCCTAGATTGTGAGAGAAAATGCTTTCAAGGACTATCCAGAGAAAATCCTTTTGTAACTTCATACATCTTTGCTGTGTAAGTGAATTTTTTGGACAGTATGCGTTAATGTAAGGATTAAAATGTTATATGTTTAATATTAGCATCCAATTAATATAAAATTTGTCATGCAAACAGAATATGGACACTCAGAATCACTCTAATATGAAAAACAGAGAAGCCACAATAGCCACAGGAAATATTTCAAAAAGTTTTGATCTACAATTTTTTGCTCAACGTGGAATGAACCCTTACTCATGAGGTCTCCTAGGAAAATTAAATTATGACTTCTAGGTTATAAAAGAGAAATCATCCTAATGACATTCAAGATTCCTGGCGTTTTGGTCCAAAAACTCTCAATGTTTTAAAAAGTACATATGAAACAATTCTGAACACCAAAGGGTCTAAAGCACATGAATGCAATTCATACTCTTTATCCATATCAATGCTTAGTTTCATTTCTTAGATCTATGCCTGTGTGAATTGAAGATGGGTACTAACGACTTTCTTGTTTTCTAGCGGTTCAGAGAGTAATTCAGACAATCAGTCTTTTGATTCTATAGAGCTTCTCATTTTATCTGGGTCTGTATGTGTGAAAGTTTATTTGTATGGTAGTTTTTGAAGGAAGAGCTGGGAGAAGAGAGAGCAACAGCATCAAAACCGAAACCTATCTCCAAACTATTGAAGAAAGTAACTTTCAAAATCTTTCCAGTGGTTTTAACAAAACTTTCTTTACATAATAATTTCATCTCCAACATGAAATATCTGGCTGGAACACAAAGCCCAAACTCCTTTTGCTGTCCTTCCCTTTCTTTAGCAGGAATGAAATTCTATGCCTAAAGCACTGATGTTGTGATCGACAACATGTGATTCCAACATTCATCTGAACTGCTCAGTGCAACCTCTCCAGCCTGAAACTCCCGGGTCTCTGGGGGTCTGCTCTAGGTCTGGGGAAAGTGTCTGTTCTGAGAGAACATTTGAAAATGTAAAACACACAAGCAGAACTTTGTTTTTGTTGTTATTGTTGTTGTTGTTTGAACTGTTCTCATAGTATGAAAAATGCAGTAGCAACTTTCAGAGTATGGAGACTGCAGCTCTGAAAAGTGCTTTGCAAGTGAGCTGTTAGAAAGTCTTTATCGTGAAAAACTTTTATAGGAGCTCATATTACCACAAGCGCCCATCAAAAATATCACTAGTATTACTGTGAAATGCGTTAGTGTTTTGTTGTATTTCTCATTTTTAGCTAAGGATAATATATTTAAAGTTTGTTCCTAATTAAACTGCTGAGCCATTCTCCCTTTTCAAAATAAACAGAATTTTGAACTGAGGGGCAGAGGAGACTGATTCATTGTTGGATTTCTGCAATTCCTTCGCTACGGGCAAAATATAGTGTTTTTTAATTTTATTTTTAGCTCAGTTACTCATCTGTAATGGTAACTCATCGTTGCCTTATTTATGTGAATTTTAATTCCTTCATACTGGAAAATTTTAGTACAGATATTACGCTTGCACAATAGGTCCCCAGTATCACTTGAACCTCATAAAATCTACAGTAAAGGTATTGTGTAAGTATTGTAATTTTTCACCTTTTCTACTTTATGAATATGAATAATTGAATTGTACATATATGACAATATTAGTAGTATTTCTCCATTATGTTGTCTGCTAAATATTCAATAATGAATGATTGTTCTAAAAATCTCTCAAGAAAGCATGTTACCTTTCTCCTTAAACAAATACTTACAAAATACAAAAAATATATATAAAAATGTGTATGCTTTTACAAAGTTCAGATTGTTCTACTTCACTGTTTATCTATTGAACATTCCATGCATCTTTTTTGTTTAAATAATTGATATTTTCCTGAGTATGGTAATATGTTAATGAGTTAGGAAGATTTTTTTTAGCATGCTCATTGTTGAAAATATTTTCAAACATGACCAGGCTGCAATACTTTATTAAAAATAATTCACATTCACTCCAGTAAAAGTGCAAAGTATTTACGTTTTAGAACTTTCAGAGTCTACCATTCTGTAGAAACCAGCAATCTTATTGTTTTGTACACTTGTGTAATTGCCTTAAAACACATAGTGCTAAATAGAAAATTTACCAGCTACAGTTTTCTGTGCCTCTTTCCTCAAACCCAATTAGAGCATAGCTGTCTAGAATATTGGCTTCTGCTGCACCCCTCTCCCTCTGATATCAATAATCATATTTATCAAATATAACCTGGCATTTGTAATATAAGATAGAGATTAAACATTCTATGTTCAATATTCTTTTAAACTTGCAGCACACAGTTGCATTACCTTTCTTTTAATATTCTGCACATCCAGGAACAGAAATCAAATGGCTATAAAATATGCTTTCCTTTACGTTTTTGACATGGCATAGTTCAAACCTAATAATTTTGCAGTCCTGCAAGCATAGCAAAAGTGTCTATCATCACAATTATTCCTCTTTGAGAAAGTTCAATGCTTAAGCTGAAGAATGTAGAGAAATGGGTCAGTCTGTATTACAAGTCTTACATTTTAATGATGATTAAAGTTAATATCATTGAAATATTTAAATTTAGTTGGAAGTGAATGCTAAGATTAATAATAATTTGGCTCTCTATAGCATTGTTTCTTCATTTTTACTTTCACGGCCTTTCTAACATGTACATATTCTCACTTTCTTTCTCTTCTCTCAACTTATGTGTTGATGAAATCATTTTGTATTATTTTTTATAAAGACAGATTAGGAAATTCTCTTTAAGCGTTGCTTGTCTTAACAATCTTATAGTGAATTGTAGAGATAGTGTTGACTTCAATTAACTTGAATCAGTTTCTGTTTTCTTTAGTGGAACAGAAATTAGAGTAAAGAAAACAAAGGGAAGGGGAAGGGGAAGGGCAAGGGGAAGGGGAAGGGCCACACGAACAAATGATTTGTGGAGAATCTCCAGTTCACTTCATCTGTCACTTCTGCTGGCCATCATGTCTGAATGGCTTATCTTCTAATCCTCAGTTACCTGTGTAAAATAAGGGTAATCATATAAAGTTTTGCACACATAAAGTGTTTACTTGACATTTTAGGATGCTACATGACAAGGAATGAAACATAGATTCCAAATTTATTATGATGTATTTCTTCATGACAGTTTCCAAAGCTTGAGTTCTACAGAAATGACTACAACATATCACTTTTTATTCCTTCAGTGATTTATATCTGTGCTTATCTTTATTTCTGAGAAGCCACTGTACTGAAATTGATACTAAGATTGGAACCTTAAATAATTAATATCCTTTGGTGGGATTCTTTCATATTCCTTTTTTTTTTTTTTTTTTTTTTTTTTTTGAGATTAAAACAAAATATACTGATATCTTGAGATAGGCCATAAAACGAGGCTTTTTTGTTTTTAAACAATATGAAGTACATATGTAGTATAAGCAAAATTTGAAAGATTTATTGGACTTTTTACATCAATATATTCTATTTCTCTGTATCTATCTCCTTTAATCTGTAATAGAGGAATTCCATCAGGGGCATAATAGCATTCAAATTGCAATGAGTTGCACAAGAGTAACCAGATGTCTGTCTGGTTTAGATGTCTGTCTTCATCTGATATTTGTGACTGAGTAATTTTAACAGAAAATAGAATAAAGCAAGAAATAAAAATAAGGCTCAAAAAAGGGAGCATGCTAGATAGAAAGAGGCAGAACTGGTATAGGAGTAAAATAGAATGTGTTCTATAAAGTAGGATTAATTAGTATAAATGTTATCAAGAATTGGTACAAGTGCAGGGAAAGTTCAGGGTGATTCAATTCCTAATAAAGTTCTGTTTAAACCTGTCAGGTGATGATATCAAAGCCATGGTATCTATTTTTTTAATATTTTTTTTTGTAAAAAAAGATCATGAATAATAACATGGATAACTAATGACTGATTTATAGACAAGTCAGTATTAAACAATCTGTAATGAATTTTTACTAGTTCATTTACCAAATCTACTTATCCAAGTAGAAGTTAACTATATGAAAGAAATGAAAGATTTATGATTTAATGTTATGATTTAATTAATTAAAAACTTGATGAAAGGAGAAAGAATTTATTTTAAAGAATATAATAATACCCAGAAATAGGTCTCAAGATGTTCTATATTTAGTAACAAAGACTAATGTTGTAGTATACTTAATTTAATTTAGAGGCAGAGAATTAATTATCAAGAAATATTGGTGCATGTTTTTTTCTTTCCCTAGATCACTTTCTTCCTCACAAATAGTTCTTCATGAAAAGTTGATTAATTGCTCTCCATTACAGAGCAAATTTAAAAACAAAATTCATACAGTATGTTTACAATTTTGGGTAAGTCCCGAACACTTGTGATGTCTTGATATGCTGCAGGTAGTAATTTAATATAGATGTTAAAATTTCCAGTGACTAAATTGAGTTCATTAAATCTATCCAATCCTATCATTATTGAGCAAGAAAAGTGTGGATGAAACAGGCTCTGAAAAAGCTTGTCTATTATGCATTTGCATTCAGTAATTTTTTTTTTTTTTTTCCTTACCTATAGTCTGTTTCTCAGGGGGCTGCTATTTGTATGATTATCAGCATATGGGTAATTTAGGAAGCATTAGCTCCCTAAACTTTAACTGTTTTTATGAAGCCACATATAGGAAATTGGCTAATAAGGTCATACAGGGAAGTTGAAGGGCTTGCAGGGAGAATCCCAAAGCAAAGAACTAGTAGACTCAAATGTAATTCACATGTCAAATGATGTGACTTCCTAGTATCTGATAAAACTGCAAAGCTGTTTGCATGTGACGAAGAAGCAAAATAAAAGAGCTGGCAGAGTTCAATTTTAATGAGCTGATTTAGCAAACCTTTATTTCACATGATGTATTTTTCATTTTTTCTATGTTTTTTTTCTTTGAATGAAGTTCAACTGAATGTTAGGAACCATCTCAGAAACTCAGGCTCCTCCCTGCACTGCAGTTTTAAGTGGTACTTTTGTTACTCTAACAAGGCATTAAGTATCTGAGCTTAGGTCTCAGAGGCAAATCCCCTTCATGCTATCACAAAATCCTGCTGCTGTAGCACTAAAGAAACCTGAAGGATCAGGTGAGGCTTCAATATTTCAAAGATCACAGTGGAATTAAGTTTCCTCTACTATCTTTCATACTTTAGCTATGAAAACTGGTGTATGGATAATGCTATATGACCATCAGAGAGAAATCTCATCCAAACTAAGAAGGTTCTTTACTGGCTTAGGTGTGTACAAGCCTAAATTTCCAAACTTTTATATAGTCTGTATAAATTGGAATCTTCATGTGATCTTAGGATAATTGGATTCACAGTACACAATTTAAGCAGAAGACTAAATACTTCTGCTAAAACTCATGTCAACAAAATTTGACAAAAATTAGTTTGGTAAAATATTGATTATGTGTATTTTTTTTTCAGCAAAACTGCCTTGTCCTAAAACCCAAGGTAAATCATACACTTTTCAATACTTAAGTGGTCAAAAGGTAATTTTGTGTTAGTGGTTTCCAAGAGAATTTTGACTGATTCAACACACATTCTTATTTAAAAAAAAATCATTAATAGAAAAAAGTGAAAAAAAAAGAAAGTATTTGGAAGTTTCAAGAAATAAAACCTTGAAAAAATATCAAAACTTATCTTACAACTTTGCTCTCTTTTACTGTATAGTTAAAGAAAACTTTAGTACCTTCCTTCCTCTAAAAATTAATCTTATGAAAGCACAACTAAATGTACCGTAAATTAGTATAAGAGTAATGAAGGGGAAATAAAATATATGATAGCTACTAAAATAGCAATGTCAAGTGTACCAGAGATGCCATTCTTATCTCTCAAGCCTATACACAGTCCATACAATGATGGCTTGAATTTAATTTCATAATTTAAAGTATTATAAAATAAATCCATCAACATGATATGATCACTAGCTCTGCTGAACCTCTTGATTTTTTTCTCTTTGACTTCTATTTACTCTTCCAAAGACATGGAACTTGTATGGATATTACAAAATTCAGTAGACTCTGATCACCTGCCATTGCCTTAGCTGAGGTAAATGTGTGCATACTCTGAAAATAAGATTTTCAGAATTTTCAGAAAGTTTAATATTACAGAATTATATTCTGTTCAGAAAGTATTTATATATAGCATAGGGTCAACTAGATACATTGCAGAAAAATATTCATGGTTCTTCTTTTGAATTAGGCAACAAAGAAGAACAAATCTATTTCATTTCACCCATCTGGACTTTTGTTCCAAGGTAGAAATGTATTAAATTGATGTGATATTTTTGTATAAAAGTAAGAATTACTTGGGGAAAAAGAAAACTTTGCTAAAATAAGCAGGACTTCAGCAACTTTAGAATCAAACAGTAAGATTTGGGAATAGCTGGAAAGCTTTAACATTTTGTAATGTTCTTTTCTGATAGAGACCAAGAAAGTTAAAGCCTCTTTGACTAAGCTTTTGTTTCTTATATGGAAAATTTACATAAAAATTCGAGTTGTAGGGCAAAATTTCTATTCCAGAGACCGTCAGTAACTCTACTCAAATATTTCTATCAATCAGATGTAGCAACACTATCATTTTGAAGAATATGCTTCACATGTTATAAGGTTTGTTTCACATTGTGATGAGTTAAAATCATTTGTACACAGAGCTAATCAATCCTAAATTCAGTCACAATGTCTAGGATGAATATTTATATGTCTTTTCTTGTTTTTTCAGAGCCTAAAATGTTTCTTTTCCTTCTTTGGTTTAATATATAAGGATTGCAATTTGCCTATAATAGGTGATCATTTACTAATTTTATTTCACGTTACAGATTAAAGTACAACCCCCTCATCTTTTTGTTTGTTCTTTTCTTCTGTTCAAATGAGTTACTATATGATCTTTAAAGGCATGTTGTTAATATTATCAGTATTATGAAGCCATCAGATAAAAGAGGCTTAGATAAAGCCACTGACTTAACAGCTACCTAATCAAGTCAAGGCAGATGCTTAGAAAAATGTGTGTCATCCTTTGTGTAAAAAGCTAATATATCAGAAATTAGATTTCTTTTCTTCCCTGGCTTGTTTCTAGGCTAGTAATCTTTACAGCAACAAAGAATGAGGAGGATTTGTTGCCAGCCCCAGAGAGCCAAATTAAACAATGCCTACTACAGCATGGCCCATCTTTTCTTGTCTGGGTTGTTTCCTTGTACTGAATATTATCCTTCAATCAAAAGGCGTCTCTGACAGCCTAGCAAGACCTGACAATTAGAGAGCTGAAATATAGGAGATATTCCTTCTTGGTAAATAAAGAAGGAATTCAAGACACTAAATCAAACAAACCAAGGAAAACATGTGTTCAGAATTTTAACTACAATTGTCTGCAGTCCTCACTCATTCCTAGAGAGGGTAGAGGATTTTAAAAGAAAAGGGCTAAATAATGAACAGATTGGTGTCATATCAATAGGAAAAGGATAACGGAGAATTAGTCTGAAGACATCCCATATATGAAAAAAAGAATCCTAAGTAGCTTGACAGAAAAGAAGGTTCAAAAGATGTATTTATTTGAAAATCTTTGTGTCAGGGAGCTTTTGACAAGCAATACTAAAAGGACTAAGGGAAGAAAAAGTGCCAAAACAAAGAAAATTGTTGATTTAGTGTGGTGTGTGGTTAATATACAGCATCTGCTCTTTCCAATCAGTACAATCTTTTCAGATAAACATCAAAAAGGTGTTTTTCTCCTTGCTGTCTTGAGTCTTCCCTCAGATCTTAACTAACAATAATATTTTCACGTTTTCTGTTTATTAATGAAAGATCTAAAAACATCAAGGGACCTCAAATCTATTATATCAGTGACCCTGTAATTCCCGACAGATGTATTTGAACAGTCTAATGGGTCCCACCTGATCACAGGCACATCAACAGTTCACAGATAATACTTTCATCATACATTGGTTGTGGGCCTATTCTATCTCACCTTATCATGTAAAATATTCAGAGTATTTAGAGATAAAGCTCTGTAGCATAAATGTATTGAAGTAGATACCCTTGGCAGAAATGAAATGTCTTGCTTTGAATTTACTTGTCATACCCTTCCACTAAAATTATGATTTTTATTGTTCTTTATAAAGCAATTTACCTAATGCAATACAGTAAAGCAAGGCAAACATTACATACCATTTCTCTCAAGCATCAGCAGAGCTTTATTTTTATATGCAGATATCTGAATTTTGTAACTCAAAAGAAAATCCTTGTTATTTGCAGTGTTATCATGTGGAAATAGTTAAAGGGAGTTTACTTACTTTTCTCTTTAAAATATATGAAATATTCAGGGAGAAAATGAAGTATTACATTTTTTTCAAAGCCATGTCTATTTAATAATAATTAAATAATGATGTGATTGCTCTCTAAATGAATATGAATGACTTCTTGCTAATTACTTTTTAAGTAATGCCAGGTTTAATTACACAATTTACAGGACATAAATAACAAAGCAAGTAAATGAGCAAAGAAAAAGCAGGGTTGATGTGACATCAACATACGGTCTGCAAATGTTAATGCATGGGCAAACCTAAATCCACAATAAAAATATTCAAAAGGAAAAAAAGAAAAAGAAAACAAAACAACAATGTTTTGCACTATTAATCCTGTCCATACAGAACATTTCAGCTTTTCTAAAATATAATTGATGTTCATTCAAAATCCTGAATTTCTCTATTCAGCTGCAGAAACAACACAGTGGATCTTGAGGCATTTCTGCACTGGAGAGAATACACCTTTGTAGATAACACCAATATTCTTTGTTCCTTTAGGAGGAAGCACACCGGATGTGTGTGCATAGCAATTTGTGGACACTCCTGTATTTACAAGCACATCCTTATTTGGCAAAAAAGTAACCTGAAGTGCAGACACATTTAATTATATTATCCATGACATGATAGAGTTCTTTGTGTAAAACTGCTTCCCAAGTAGTTCTGAGAGCTTATAGAAATTAGGGCAAGTCTGTTTCCTGCCTGTGTCATTTCTAACATTCTCACAAATCATGGGGAAAATGGTTACAATTCCTTTCTTTCTTTTGATATGAATTACTTTTTTTTTTTTTTCTACATATATGATTTGGTAACCATGTCATTTTGCAGAGAAGACCAATCAGTATTGATTTTAAATGATTATCAACTAAGATTTTTCTTTAAGTACACCTAATTACAGAGTTCCACTTACCATTGTCATGATCTCTTCCCTAAGTAATGCCTATGGAGTGATTTCATCATGAATACTTTTAGTGAAACATGATTCCTAAGTTTTTTTTTCTCCCTCAAATGTCTATTTAATCCATTTATCTCATATATATATATATATATACACACATATAAATGTAGAAGATACTTGAGAGTGAATTGGCATTTTCACTGAAATTAGAATTATGTGATATTAATATTAAGCACATTATTTTAAAAAACACACTTGCCTTTTCAAAGTTTTTTGTTGTTGTTTTTTTTTTTTTTTTTTTTTTTTTTTTTGGTGGACCAAACGCCAAAGGATTCCTAATTTAGTCCCTTTACCATGCAAATGCCTAAAGCAATGCTAAAAGAATGAAACTTTGGGCCCTGACTTGTGAGTGAACATGTCTTTCTACAAGATGTTTATGCCCCTGTTCATTTTTTCAGTTCATTCTGAGTTTCTCCTTAACACTGCAAGATTAGCTCAGGTGTTCATCTAACAGCTTCTGAACCACTGCAGTTAGAATTTGTCACATCAGGAAACACAAAACTGATGTGAACTTCAAAACATTCAGCTGTAAACCGCAATGGGCTGGCAACTGTTACATACACAGTTGGTATACCCTGCGGTGGGAATGCAAATTTCCTAGCATGTCAAACAAGCAGCTGAGTGCTGTAGTTATGGCATTCATAAATTATCTGAGAGGTTATGCTAATGAGTAAGATATAGTTAAGCATAGCTGCAGTCAGTTGGTAAAGTTATATTTCCTTGCAGTCTTTCCTGTCTCTGTTGCATGTGCCACGCTCAAAAATTATCTTGCCTTAGTTTCCTCTAGCTTTAGTTTTCCATCAGTCAGGACCTGAATAAGGTCTGCAATAAAATTTCCCAACTTGTTTTATCCATGACCATCTTCTTTTACATCTTGTTGTAGTACTTGACATCCAGGATACATGAGGGAGCACATCTGTATATGTGCATGCAAGAACATGTGTTTGTATATACTTGTAGGTTACTTCATAGCTTATTGGAGTGTTACTTAGTTCTCACATGTGGCGAATGGCATTTAGGACATTATAGAGTGTCCAAAATGTCTGTACAATGTTAGTAGAAGTTATGCAGCACCTATGGGTAGCCCTTTTGAGCTATTGTGGAAGAATGGCCTGGAAAAGGGCCATTAGAGAAAACTTAGGCTTAACAAAAAGGCTTCACACAAGTTTTGGCCTTACAGAAGCTAGCTTGGGGTGATACACATCCAGGATGGCTGATATGTGCGGAAACTACCTCGCCACGATTCCCTTGGCAACACAATCTGCCCTCCTAGCACACCCTGATAAGAGCAAACAAAGAGGGCACAATTCGATGGTGCCGTGCAGACATGAGTGAATGGAGGGTGGAGCGGAGTGAAGACACCGCGGCCAAACTCTATTGTACTCCCTGCGGAGGTGGTAGCCTGATGGCACCATAGAGCTGATGA
>JAWLRI010000202.1:259489-287939 GCA_034781795.1 Crypturellus tataupa | reverse complement strand
AGGAAGGAAGGAAGGAAGGAAGGAAGGAAGGAAGGAAGGAAGGAAGGAAGGAAGGAAGGAAGGAAGGAAGGAAGTTTTTATCACAAAGCCTGTATTTTTTTTTCTCCAAAACCTCCAGCTTGCTTAAAATAATAATTATAATAACTACCAGAAATACACACAGGCAGAGACTTGTTACCAAAAACTATTATTCTTAGGGAATAATAATTATTTAAAGTAAATACTATTGCTGATTGCCTTTTTGCAATGCCTTTGTTTAGAGGTGCAAGGAAAAAAATCTTATTTCAGTAAAAAAGCATTTCCTAATTTCCCACCGTCTTATCTGAAAATGAATATACCAGTGAGATAAATGTTTAATTATGGGATGAAAAGGGATTTCTCATGGAAACCCAGAAATATTGGCAGCACATATTTTACATATTTCTGTAAATCCTTGTACTTGTATTATGCAAAATAATACTTGTCCTTGTGTTATGCAAAATAAATTTTGTTGTGGAAAAAAGTATTTAGACTCACATATAAAAAGCACTGTTACACTAGTAATTAGTTCCTGTGATTTCTTGGTACTTGATGACAGAACACTGATAAGCTAAGATTATTTATACAAACTTCTCAGTGTATCAAAGTAAATTCTCTATAATCTGATGTACATATTTATATATATATATAGATACTTGTATACAGAAGTTCAGTATATATGAGAGAACTTATTTAGAGAATATGCATTTTTTGATATGAAAATATAGAATACAAATTAAATGAGAAAAAAAAATCTGAATATTTATTCAGAAAAAAATAAATTCAATATCTCATCTAGCCTAAAGAAGATTTTAGTTTATTTGTAGAGACATCGAAATCTTTTAAACAGAGTGAAATGTGATGCATTCAGAACCAGTGAACAGAGGCACAGTAACCATTATGTTGAATTCTATATAATTACAATAAGTTAGTAAAAAATATATACTACTCAGATACTTTCTCTTACAGTTTGAGCATTTCATTTGACAACTTTGGTTGTATGTTACCACAGAAATGGCCTATATACAAACACATTTTCTGAGTGATTGAAGATAAAATGCACAGAAAGATGAATATGTATACACTAATGAAAGGATAGAGATTGAGGGACTACTATTCATAGAAGTAGCCTGAACATAGTAAAACAATAAATTGATGCTAATATCATTACATATTATTGATTTTTAAGGCCAATAGGTGTAACTGCTCTAGCAAGATCACTGCTACCAGGTCAGGGAAGTGATTATTCACCACCCTACAGTGACTGTGAGACTGCATCTGGAGAGCTGTGCCCAGTTTGTGACTCCTCAGTATAAGAAAGACATTGACAGACTGAACTCAATACAGCAGAGGACCACCAAAATAACTAGGGGCAACCAAACATTGGCTCAGATTGCCCAGGTAGGCTGTGGAATCTGTGTGCCTGGAGATACATAATTTGGACTGGACATCCCTGTAGCAACTTGATCTAGTTGATGCTGCTTCTTTTGTGAACTGTTCTATGAGTGTGCAATAAATTAATTTAGGTGTCTCAATTAGGACAGTAGCTTCTCTGTATTGTCTCTAGAGAAAACTGGAATCCCTGGAGGCTTACAAGAAATCTAATGCAGATGCTCTGAATGTCATTCTAGAGAAATAATTGTGTCTCAAATTACTATGAGGGAAGATTGGTAAAAACAGTGTCCTGATTTAGGGACATATCCTGCAATTGGCAAGCCAAATATGGTACATAAAGGACATTTGAGAGTAGCTTTCAAACCTCAATAAAGAACTTCAGCTGCTATGAACATAACTGTGTCAGTGAGTGGGTCAATGGAAGAAAGATAATAGGAATTAAGGGTGTATAATATATATTATGTTTCCTGTGTCATGTACAAGAAGCAGAATATGGAAGATGACTGGATTTTAAAATCTCCTTTTGTCTGGTTTCATAAAGGTTGGTATGGAACTTGTCAGATTCACCAAAAAGTATGCATGGTAAACTTTTTCTTCATGTTGGGTGGGGAAATCATGAGAGGGAAAAAAAAATCCATACAACAACACTAGTTTGCACCACAACTTACTGCTTCTTCATTTTGCTTTGGATATTGGAAATCATATTCTACTGAGGCAGAAAATGAAGTTTAAAACAGGCAGAATCAGAAGAATGCAATACATTTACAGCTTAGGTTGTGTCTAAACTCAATTTTAAAAGTAGTCACAACTATGCATTACAAAAGCTTTTAAAACTAGTACAAAAATGATATTTATGCATTGTATAATTAACTGATAAAACTTCCAAAATCAGAGTAACCTTAAATTGTGATATAGAGATTTAAAAATCGAGAGACTATAGAAAGAAATGAGACAATTAAAACAAGCAAACAAAAAAATCCCTGAAGTATATCCTCTCTTATATGTTTTCCTCTATGCTTTAGATAAAGCATATCTGTCCCCACAAATATACAAATATATTGCAATTAGGGATAACTACTCACCCCTATGAAACATATGAGTGAACTATAGTGTGGTATGGTGCTGCATAACAAGAAGAATTGCTGACCCCACCGAAGCCACAAGCTAAACTTTCATTAAGTACACTCAAATCAATATTTCATCTTTAGTCTCTTGCCTTACAGACACAAGGAACCAAATGAATGACTCACTGGGACCTCCCAATTTCCTGGAACCAAACTTAACAATTTAGCTAAATTAAACAGAAAGAAAAAACAAATAAACAAACAAACAAAACAAAAAATCAACAAAAAAGGGGATTCTAAACATTTAATATTCCTTAAACTGTACAACATATCTTATGCAACAGAATCACAACAAGGGTCTGATTTCAAAAAACTTGGGTCATATCACAGTAGGCAGGCACATTTGCAAGTTAACAAAAGCAAAATGAGATGAACAATGTAAGTAAAATTAGTAGCAGCATGTTTTTTGCCGCTAGTAACGTATATAATAAGTAATGGATGATGACAGATGACTCCTAATTTCTTACTTCTAATAATGCAAATGAACACATTTTACCAGTAGCAGTGAAAGCTTCACTGTCTGTAGGCCAGGAAACACAGATAATTTTAACCCACGTGTTTTTTTCTTTTATGTTTCTGGAAGACGTACAGCAGAATGCTGCTAGTGCCAGAGAAGTGCAGAAATACAGTATCAGAAATACACTAAGAGTGGAGAGTGCAATTGGGATCTAGAAAAAGCTGGTTAAACAGAAATGGGGAGATGCTTTTCAAATTCTTACAGAAGACTATTCCATGGACACTTTTTTTTTTTTTTTTTTTTTCACTCCATCTCTCAATGAAAATACTGTTGGGGTCGTTAATTTAGTAAAGAACAGAGGATATTGATGAAACACTTTTTCATACAATGAAGAGTTAATTGAATTAAATTGAACTGAATGGGCAATAATATGGCCTGCATTTCGTCTTATTGGCAAGTAAAGTAGAAAGTGAATGAAGAATTATTCTATAAACATTAATAGAGCAGAGAAGAGAATCAGATCCCACCTATTCAGTGAAGCTCCGACAATATTGACGCGTATACCTATTTCGTGTTTCTAATAGGTTTAATACACTCAGAAGTATCCTTCAGCAACGCTACTCAGGTTACACTTCAGTAAGCTGAAGCGTACTGAGGTTACACTTCAGAACCTGTAAATCTTGTATTTCCTTTTTTTTTTTCCCCTCATATTTTTATTAACATGGTGACTCACGCACTAGGAAACATTAATGAAATATTTTATTTGACTATATATGTCAGTGCTATTATTAAAAATGGAGGACTTCAACATAAATGGAATTTTACAGTGAAAGACCCTACATTTATGAAAGAATATTCATATTTTACTATAATTAACTTAGCTAATTATTCCTAAATTTGTAATTTCTATTTTCTTTATTCACAATTCCTACTCATTTATTCAATGGACACTCTCAAATCTTTAATCATCCTCTGGTAGTACTTGTACTACAAGTCTGAAGTTCAATATATTTTTTTTTGCCAGTTATTATTGAGGAAGGTAATGCAATTACCTGTTTGACTTAGCTGAGACAGATTCCAAATTTTATGTCTGAATATAATGCAGTAGCCAAAAGGCACCTATTCTGTGCAACAAACCCTTCTATGTTTCAGATCCTTCAAATTTATTACATAAATGGACTACTGAAATGGAATATTTTCTCATCCAGTCTTTTCAATATATAATTTCTTCATCTTTATATTTAGATCATCTCAATTATTTTGAAATAGCCAGACAGCTGCATATGTACAGAGTTCCATCTCAACCTGTCTGATTTGTTTTTGTTTTCGGAGTCTAAGATGCATTTTTATTTGTGGCCTGGTGTTTTCTCATGTAGCTTTTTATAGACTAGAAAACTGTAAGCATCATTGAGATCATACAGAGAGCTCATTATTAGAACATACTTTGAGTGTTTGAGAAAAATTGCTGCAACAGTTGTCACTACAGTGAGAAAGAATATTTCTGTTTAATAGTGTAGATACAGGGTTTACTTAACTAGGAAAGCAGGTTATCTAATATCTCACTTAGATCAAGTGTTATAAAGCTATAATACTACTGTTGATTATTGTGGTTACATCTATGGTAGTAAAAGAAAAAGTACCACAACACAGATCTGAACACTAAAACAAAATTGAATTTAATCATCAGGACATTCCGTGACTGTGGTCCAAGAAGCTTTCTGTTGGGAAAGCTCAGGTGGCCAGGGCAGAATGTCATGGTGAAGGCCCACTTCCTATGGGCTGTTTGGATGCAGTCATATTAGCTTTTCTTTGATACAGTTGTGGAAAAAAAAATGTTAAGTTCTATGAACAGTTATTGTTACTCTAATTTATGTAAGGACTCTATAATAGTCTCTAGTGTATTTCATTTATTAGCGTTAATGGATGCTTGGAAAGAAGCAAAACCAGTATCACTAATGTTCAATATTCTCTCATACAATGTATTTGATTAACATCAGGTCATTAATATGCCATTTACTTGGTCTTTGTTTGGTAAAACAAAGGGAGTTTGAATATCTACAGAATATCTCCAGAGAAGGAGACTCCACAGCCTCTCTGGGAAACCTCTGTCAACCTCACAGTTAAGAAGTCTCAGTCACCCTTATGTTTTTTAGGCTAAGCAAGCCAAGCTCTCTCAGCCTCTTCTGTCACAGAACATCGCACTCGTCACATCTCCTCATAGAAGAGATGCCTCGGTCCCCTAATCATCCTTGTAGTACTATGCTGAACTCTCTTCAGTAATTCCGTAAAAGTTCAGTTGCTGCAATGGTACTGACGTTTTTGTACAAAAGCACAGTGGTCAAGAGGAAACTCAGGTTCATCTCCACAGTTTTCACAAAACTACAGTTTTCACAATGAAAGAGATTGAAGGTGTTCTGTGGTATCCCTTTCTATATACAGACAGAAATGATATTCCAGAGGGAAACTGATGCAGAAATGAATGGTGCTGTCAGTGAGGACGCACTAATAATCCATGAATACTGCAGACTCAGGTCTACAGTTATTTCTAATTTTCTTTTATTGAGCTACTGCCTAATACAAGTGTGTAAGCAGCCCAGAGAATAACAATCATGACCCTCCTTATCTGGCTAACTCTCCTAAAAGGGTTGGTTATCTTTATGTCTTCTACACAAAATCACAGAATGACTGAGGTAGAAAGGGACCTCTAGGGATCATCTAGTCCAACCTCTCTATTCCGGCAGGGACACCTAGAGCACTTGACACAGGGCGGCATCCAGGTGGATTTTGAAGACCTCCAGAGAAGCAGACTACACAGCCTCTCTGGGCAGCCAGTCACCCTCACAGGAAAGTTCTTCCTCATATGGAGATACATGACTTTTGCATTTTTTATATTGATAATTTAATTGGTAATTTACTTGTTTCGGTAGTTTAATTTTAACAGGAAATTGAGATTAAACTGATTAATTTACAAATTGTGCTAAGAATTTCAATTCTCTCTAAACTCTATATATTATGAGCAGGAACTTGATTCTCATTAAAAAGTTAACTCTCACCATCTGTTTTTTTAAAGGAGTGATTGGAAGACTTGTATCAAACATCATTTGTTTGTGTTAGATGTACTAACAACACAACAAAAACATTGAAAGTTAGGAAAAGTGTACTGCTGCTTACTTTATGAAAGCTTAATAGACTTAGTTACAGAGTGAAAGGGCTCTGAAATGCATAGCTCTACCACAATGGTAACCCCTTGTGTATGCCCTGTAGCAGAGCATTTAAGCATCACAGGAAAGCTTACAGATAAAGTTGTATTCCTATGGATCATAGTGGTATGCTTAAGAGGTTATTTGGATTCTGTAATTGCACAGCTGGCATTAAGCATTCTAAGTCTGAGTAAAATCTTCTGCAGATATTTAAGTTCTTCACATATTATGCTCCCTGGATTTTCATATTACTCTGAACTATCTGTCTTAAATTTTGTATATATCTGGACATTTGTTTTTCTATGCAGAACCTTCATATGTTTCAACACATCTAAGAGTGAAATTAAAGATATAATTAAAATGCATTTAATTAACTCTTTAAAATGTCGTTTGTGATTCTCTTTTGTAAAGTTCTAGTAAAATCAGAATATATTAAGTATTACACAGTAACTGGTGAATTAGTTTATATATGCCCCTGCTGATAACCTGTGAAAGAGAACACTTCACATTTGAAAAGTGTTCACACTGGAAATCTGAAATGTCTGTAGATGTGCCTGCTAACAAAATTCTAATAAAGTGTGTTTCTGATGTCATGAAATTTCTCTTCTCTATAACTTCATATACATAGACAAATTTGTTTTAAAGGACTATGTAACATCTACTAAAAAAGCAAAATATTAAAAGTCCCAAACTTTAAATAAAAGTACCAAAAACTTTTAAATAAAAATGCCAACATTTTTAAATAAAAAGTCTTAGTACTTTTATACAGCCATTATTCAGAAGTCTCAAGTTTTTAATATACTTTTGCAAACATATTTACAGTTTATCACCTCTCTCTTTTACCACTTTCAGTGATAATTTTTTTAAAGTGCTTGTTTCTCAAACCACTGGAACACAAAGTTAATTCTTTATATATACATGTATATCTGTGTGTGTATATGTGTATATATATCACTACATAAGTTCCCTCTTGATTTTGGATAGCAAGTGCCTTACTACGTGAAGAAAAGAACTACTACATGTAAGAGAACTAGTAAGAACTACTTACTACGTGAAGTGAAGAACTGTGTGTTCTTTGAAACTATGTATTCTTATAATACTACATAAATTATCTGTTTTATTAAAACACACAATAACTATTCATTTCAAACAGGAAAGAAAACTTAATAAAATAGTACTACACCTTCTCAAGGCATGAAAAATTTTAATTCATTGTTCCTAAGCTTACATGGAAAACACCTTTACTGTACTGCTTTCTATACAATAGCTATTACAGACAAATGTAGTTGTCATCATAGTGAAGAACAAACTATTTTGTCTTATTTTTGCTCATAGCTGGTAGATGGCCTTGGAAATCAATCACAACTTAACTTTCGTCTAAGTGTTTCATCAAAGCATCACCTACTGATTTTTGGGGAATGGGGGTTGTACCTGCAGCATTACCAAAAGTACCGATTTAGCTAGATTATATTTTCAGTATAGCACTGCACTTCAAATTCAAGAGAAAAGTATTAGATTTTCCACTAACAGCACAGTGTTATCAGTAAACTAACAAATAACCCTTTTGAGAGAAATTATCGGAATTTTCCATCATGTAAACCTCAGGGCTCGGAGACGATTTCTAGTGAAGTGTGCTTTGTCATCAAGGAATTTCTCTGTTCTGCAACTCTTCAAAATAAATACACACTATAAAACCTGAAATAATGACTCGATACTGTTTTTTTGTTTGTTTTCATAGCAAGTAGAGCTAGCAGGAAGAAACCTATGATTTTTCAAATTGGATTTGTTATTACAGTAAACAAGAATAACCTATAAAGTAATCCTGAAGCTCCATTCTAATTTGTGTAACACCTGTGTCTTTGCGTCTTTCAGACTGTTTTAAGCTTCACAATAATGGACGTCTTGGGCCTCAAACTACCACAAAAAATACATGTGGCAACTGTTATTGTTGAACTTACTAAATTAGTCTTAACATCTTTTTATATGCACCTCTTATTAATACACTACTTAATATGATCTGCTACAGTTACAGTCACATTTCAATTTGATTTAATTGTAAAAAAAAATAAAAGTGCTATGGATCTGTACACTGGCAGACTTTCTTTGTATATGGTTTTCAAATTGCCAGAAGCTAGCAACTTCAGAACAGGGCTGATCAGAGAAGATTTTATAAATAAAACTAAGCAAATAAATCTTTTTCATAGAATAATTCATACTGCATATTTTTTTTCCTGTTTTTATTTTTTTTTTACTATTTGTTTAATTCCTCTCTAAAAGTAAGGTCGGGGAGAGAGGAGGAAGATAGACAAAAATCCATTAAAAGCTGTTTTCTGTGGTGGTTTCCTATCCTGTTGACCTCTATAGATGTTCCTTTATTTTCACTCTCCTGCCCTTTTTTTTTTTTTTTTTTTTTTCCTTTTTCTGTGAACAACTGTGCTTTTAAATCACCTATGAATCTTTGCCAGGGAACTACTTTCCAAAGGCTATGTGCTATTTATTTAATGATTTTGGAAGCTCTTCTCAGCCTTTTCTGGAACTGTAACTTCCCTCTGAATTCCTAGACTATAGCTCAATCGATGAAGGTAATGTAATGTAAGCCTGTCTTTTTACTTTCCTCTTTCTTTGAGAACTAAATCTTGACTGTCTTACTTTTACAATGTCCAGCTCAAAAAATATTGTTGATGGATGACACTATGCAATGCCCAGTTTCTTTGTTCAAACAGTTGTCACTGAGAGCTATACACCAATGTCTAATTGACATTTAAGGACATGTTTCTGAAGAAATTGTGCTGCACTAACGCAATTATATAGTCCCTGTTTCTTCTTTCCTTCTAAAAATAGTTTCTGCAACACATCTCTTTCTTTGATATAATCTAAACTCACAGTTCCATTCGCAGCTGAGGAATGGGATCAAAGCATAGCCTGAGTAACTATGACATCTACATAATTATTTTATATTTTCATATTAAAAATATATATATATTTTTTTGCTGAGATCTTGCACAAGATGACAAAAACTGCCTGAGCAGCACTTAGGATTTTATAAATACCTATAATCTATGAACTTAAAATAACAAAGCTAAGAAACATTGAAAAAAAAGTAAAAATTATCTTTATATATAATTTTCACTTTTTTTTTTACAAATCCTAATCAACCTTAGTATTTTCCAAAACTTTTGGCATAGTCATAACTCATATGAAGAGTCTCTTTTATTTAGTATTGTATTCAAAGTACTTA
Organism: Crypturellus tataupa; assembly: GCA_034781795.1. Lineage (NCBI taxonomy): Eukaryota > Metazoa > Chordata > Aves > Tinamiformes > Tinamidae > Crypturellus > Crypturellus tataupa. Next base: position 278,507 of record JAWLRI010000202.1, on the reverse strand, counting down.
TATCAGCTCTTGAAATTTATTTTTAAACTGAAATTAATAGCAGTGTCTCTGCTACTATTTCTACTTTATGATCCCTGAAATTGTTTGACATACAATTACACATTTGTTGCCACATCCAGAAGATCTGCCTTTATATCTGAGTAATGACGTAGGAAATTAATAGACTAAAATAAATTGCTTTCTTTTGAAAATATAGGTATGAATGGAGGAGAGAGAGTTCACACGATATTTTTAATCATTTTTCAAAACTTGAAATTATTGTAGATGGAGGGTATTGCTGAAACATAATTTTAAGGAACTAGTGCTCTTGCATGTTGTTGGAAAAGAAAAGCATTCTTTTAATTTGCAGTATATATTTCACTTAGTTTTAGTAAGATTTAAGCATATGCTTAAATACAGCAGAGAATCAGCATCTGTATTATATACTAGATGGGAAAAATAATTGCTGGAGATGAATCTGCTCACTGAATGCCCTGTTATTTGTGATCACATCAATAGAAGACCAAACAAACTTTAAGCATACTAAATTTACTAAACAATACAAAGTTGATAAAACCAAAATTGAGTGAACAAGAAAGCAAAGAGTAAGTAAAATTACAAAGCATTAATTGAGATTACATAACAACTGCTGACATACCATACTAACAATTATGTGTATTACTAATTACGCAGAATTAGCATGTCATGTGGCAAACAGGTGTTTATTATTTCAAAAAATGAAAGGGCAAAAAAAGTATTAAATCAGCAATTCCACTATGAGATAGACATCCCTCTGTACATATCTCTTCCTGTAGTGACCACAACTTGCAGAAGTAGCACCTCCTTTTACCTTTCAGACCAGCATGTTAGAACCAGAAGGGAATTACACTATCAGCGCACCTGCAATATGGAAAAATGTGCAAAAGTTAACATGAGATACAGACAGAATAAATCTAAACAAAGTGAAAAATCAAAGCCAATTTCAAATTATATTAGAATTTGATTTCCTCAAATCAATGCTGAGATTGGGCAAGTATATTTCTATAAGAAGAATTTGTAGTATAATTTTTATCTTTTTAAAGCTAATATTTACTATATTGTTGAAAACGAAGGAGTGCTAAGTCAGGACATTAGGATAAGGAAGTGAATGGCAGCAGAATACAAGAGATAAGAAGATTACACAGATCTTTTTGATAAGAGTCCAGTTACAGAGTATTCTATTCTATTACTATCATTCTTTAAAAGTACTGCAACATTTGAAACAGCTTGGAGAAGTTCAACAGAGTGTATATCAGGGATGGAAACATCAGCCATGTTTTGACTAAGCTATATATCCTAGAAGTATACAAACTGTTGGGAACTTTCAATTTTTTTCAAAACATCTTTAAGCAAATAAAGTTATACCAGCTGTAACTTTTCCTTTCTGGAAGGATGGAAAAAAGGATATAATTAATGTCATATAATAACTAAATATGAGATCCAGATGCCTTTATCTATGCAGATGTATAAAAAGATCAAAAAAAAATAAAATCAAGATTATGAGTTTTTACAGTTGTAGAAGACAGTCTTACCATGATGTGATGCATTTTACTTATGAGAATTGCACTCCTGAGCTTCAAGGTACCCAATAGATACATTTGGTACCCATATTTCCTTGTCTCTTCCTTTTTTTTAATGTGCTCATTGTATTATGAAATTTTTGCCGTAAATTGATAGCACTGATAGAAGGGAAGGTTACAGTTATGATCACTTTACTCAATCTGCCTCTCTGACAATAGGAAGGTGCTGAATGAAAAATGTCTTCCCCAAAAAGATAAAATAAAATAAAAATCTTTTGAACTTTTATCAAAGAAAAATTTGTTCATATCTTTCATACTCAGTACTCCTACAAATATCAACATCTTTTATACTAAGTCATCTGTCTCACTTTATTTCATTAGATGCCTACCTTTTACCTCTGTACTTTAGTAGTAATAGCTGAAAGCACAACCTTCAACCTTAGATTTTTTGTGGCCCTTTCTTTATAATAAAGTGAATGAAATTTTATCTAACATTTTATCTTGACTCAAACTTACACAACTTTTCAGCCACTAAGGGTTTTTTTTTTTCCTGTGAAATTCAATTAATTCTAGAGTAAATGACAAAATGTGCAGTGCTAACAAATCATTCTGCCTTTAGCTGCCAAGAAGCTGAGAGTAGGAGCATCCTTAACTCATGAACAGACAAAATCCAGCATATAGGAAATTTCAATCTTGCACAATTTAAACATACACACAGAGAAACATGATCAAGGCTAACTTGAAACCTAACTTATCCTATGAATTTGTAAGCAAATTTATGAAGCCATAGCTCTGAAAAAAAAGGATACACAGAATTCGGAACCGCACATTTAAAGCAATTTAAGGCAGACTTTAATAAGAAAATTGCACATATAAGATATTCGTGTTAAACCAGTTGTTTTTATTGGTAGAAGAAAAATAGAATTGACAAGTTCATTGAAATTTGTAGTGGTAAGAACATTAATGTGCTCATTTGTATTTTAACAGAAAACTGCAAAGTGTAATAGCTATTTTTTCTGATTTACTTTGATGGACCTGAAAGTTGAAGTATGTCTTTTCGAGTATTATTACCTAGAACAGGCTAGTGTGTTTGCCTAACTTTCTGAATAGCAGAGTCATTATTTGAGATAACTAGTTGATAATGAGCTTTTTGCTCTTTTTTTCACTTTTTTTTTTTTTTTTTTTTTCTGGAGTAAGATTTAGTTCAACATTGATATCTAAATTTAGATATGTGCATGGGTTAAGTATGTACGTGTGTTTCCTCTATAGTAAATATTGATGTAGTCAATAAAGTCAGTGGACAAAAAGAAGTCCACTTTGTGATCTCCAAGACCATTTTAGTATGCAAAACAAAGCTGTATGTAGAGACACTTTGGAGACTTACTGCTTCTGATGTGAACTAGAACATTCATATAATTACTACTGTATGATAAACTTTTAGTGTTCGTCATTGTGACTGTCACACTATTGAAATTTACTAGCCCAAGGATAGCTCAATTAAACAGTTTTCTGCAATTTTGACTGAATTGACCAAAGTCAGAATTCAATCGTACCCTTCCAAAGGCATTTAAGACAATAGCCTGTCCAGTCTCCACACAACTGTGTGATTCTCTACAAAAGGCCTGTGCCATATCTACCTACCCTGCAACTCTAGTACTCTTTGGTTTAATTTGTTTTTCAAGGAAATTCAGCAGCCGTTCTCTGAGTGGTAGGGTTATATCTAAGAACCTTAGTGTACTAATGAACAGCAAGAAAAAAAAATTAAAATCATGTTTATTAAAAAAAAAAAAAGCAGTAAATCTCTATATGAAGGGAAACATCTTAAATACAAAAATTCCTAGTTTCCATGAGTTACATTGGGTGTATCCTGAGAATTGTATTTCATTATAGCATATATTTCATTAAGATGTTATTTCAGAAACAACAAAATACTGAAAATCAGAAAATATGCTGTATTCCTTGATAGCCAGTGTCAGTATTAAATCATTACTCCTAGAAAAAAAAAAAAAAGCATTTTTTTCCTAGTGAAATTATTCATATTTATATCCTTGTTTTGTCATTGTTCAATCATTCCATTAGCTAGGTGGTCTTTATAGTTATATTTGTCAATTTATTGGTATTGTGTCAGTGAACAATATAGCAGTGGTTAATGGTTAAAAGCAAAGTTCCTTTCTCTTTTGTAAAAAGTAAGAGTGACAATGTAATGCAATGAAAAAGGGAAGTCCTCTCACAATGACATCTTGCTCTACAAGTTTCCTCTAAACACTCTTGACCAAAAGGTACCTCATTATGTAACTCACTAATGACATTTCAGATACTCAAAAATGTCAAGACCTTCAGCATAGAGCTCAGATGGGTTTTGAATGCAAGTGAAACTAGTTCCTCACAGCTTGTGATCATTAATTTGCAGGCTATTTGTCAGCTGCATGGTTAGGTAGATGGAATGTACTCATCAGGGTGCAACCTAAATGTGAAATAATTAAAAAAAAAAGTGAAAATTGTCAATGGTATTGAAATATTTCAAACCATGAGAATTAATCTATAGATCTGATATTTGTTTAAAAGAAAAAAAAAAGACCATGGACAGAATGAAATGCTTGTTTTTTCAGATCTAGTTTAGCTGCATTGTAATAAGAACTTCCATAAGAAGTTGCAGCTGGTAACTTACATACCTAGATTCAGGACAGGAAAAAGACTGGAATGAGGAATAGGAAAAGGAATAAGAAGCAGCTTCAAAGTATGAATGCTTTAAAATACAGCTTTCTAACTTTTTTTTTTTTTTTTTTTTTTTTTTTTTTTAATATTTCAGATTAAACTGAATTTTTAATATAATTTTTTCTGGCCCTGAAACAATAGCAACTTCAGTGCATTCTCAAAGGATGAACTGTCTTACAGAGTTAAATTAGACATACATGACTCTGAAACTACTGAAATGACTCTGAAACTACTGAAATAGCTCTAAAAGCATTTTTCCAGTCCTTTCTACATTTGTTCGGATACAAACTCTAAAATTAGGGTGTCTTTGATCCCATATTCTTATCTAGGATGACTCTAACCAAGTCATGAGTATTAATCCTATTGCTAAAAGCTTCTTTCACTGGTGCTTAATACCCTTAAGAACTGATTTCTAGAAGATGAAATATTTGTGTTAGTCAGTTAGTGAGTTCCTGTATTCTAATTTGTTGTCTCTGATAAGAACAGCAAAAGGTACCACAAAACATGAGAATATAGACCAATGCAATTGTAAACAGGTAAATTTTAGGGATATTCCTTTCCATGAAATGTACTGGTTTCTCTCTATGTATTTTGTGTAATGTAAGCACGCCTGTATGTGAAAGAGTAAATGAACGAGTAAGAGTGTGCGCGTGTGCGCGTGTGTTTGCATAGCTCTGAAAGCAGATTAGATTTTATTTCTTCTCCTCTCCCTCTGTCTTCCATCTATCTCTGCTGTAGTATGTCTGCAATCAGTTCTTGGAAACAAATATTTCAGATACTCTTTCTAGTGTACTGCATTTCTAGGTCAAAGTATATTTTTAGGTATATGATACAAGTAAAAAATTCTAACAGTAAAATAAAGGGGACTTTTTTTTTCTTTTTTTTTTTTTTTTCCCAAATCTCTATTTTCTATCTATAATTCTGAATATGTCACTGGCTTACAGGCAAACATTATGTGACAATAACAAGTTCCCATTTCAGTATGTCATTAACACATTCTACCTGAATTCAGTCACTCTTCACAAATATAAAATTCAAGTTTCATTAAAGACAAGCTCAGATGTGGGATTTTGTCTTTCTTGATTGGTTGGAACTTTTACAAAGTTTATATGGGTGATGAAATTAGATCTAATTTATCTAGTTAAAACTATCTCCCCAATCACATTTACAAATGAAGAACTATGTTAAATGAGTTAAATGAGCTACATAGAGGAAGAAAAGAGAGGTCCCTTAAGGAATTCCCCTTGATGTATATAATTAAGTGTCTTGTTAAAGTCAACTCTAGTGATTCTCATCTGTTAAAATAATATTTTCTCGTAATTTACACTAATTAAGCAGATTGTCATGAGGTCAGTTATTTGGCTGTTCATCATTCTTTGAAGTTCTTTCTATAAACCAAACACAAAGTGGCACAATTACTCCTGTTTTAGCAAAGATCTACTTCAGTGTTGAAAATAAAGCTACACTTCTCTATTTCCATTATTTCAGAAGAAAATAAAAATCAACAAGTTGATCATGTCAAGTGGTGACTAATTTGGAAAGTGAAAAATCTGACACACATCACAGAGGAAAGAATATCATCCGTAACTAACTAGCTGGGTAACAAACAAAACATACTTCCACTGTTATTTTTTTTTCCTGAAAATTGTTGTGTTGTTAGTCTTTTGAGCAACCCTACCAAATTCAGCAAAGCTATACATATATTTTTAGTACTACTCAGTGCATTGTTGAACCTTAGCTTGGTTTCATGAAAAAAATAGATTTCTAGTAAAGAAAGTAAATTTTTATTGACTGATAATTTAGAGATGTTGAGAGTGCTTAACCTAGTTATTGTTACTATTTCAGACTAGTAATCTTCCACTAGAATACAATACGCTTTATCAGTCCAACAATTGATGAGGCTGTTTCCCAGATACTTCTTGCCAGTCTAATCAAAATCCTTTCCTGATCAACCAGCAAACTGTGATCAATAAACAGAAAGAGAGAAAAAGGGAAGGCTAATATCCATATGGAAGTTGTATTCTGCCAGAATATGTTTGACGCAGATATTCCCATTGGACACAGGCCTGAAAGAAATCTTACATGTATTCATGACCATTGCTGACAACCTTATGCACTCCATTCAGAGTATCAAGCTCCATTGTTTACGGAAGATTTCTTACCCTATTAATACTGTAGGAAAATTGTTTCCTAAAAAATACTTAGAAAATTTGTTTTAGTTTTCATCCTAATGCAGACATGGCAATTTATATTCATTTGCTTAAATTGTTCTTTCTTCCACGGATTATCTTGAGATTGTCGAAACTGAATATCTGAATACATACATACATACATCACGGAATTTGCAATCATTTTGATGAGAGTTTTTAGAACTCTGATAAATCAGGCCATTTTTATACTTCAGAACTTCAATAGGTTCACAGCATTAACAGCATATTTGGTGCTAATAGCTATTTCTTAGACATGGCATGCACAAGACTTAACTTTTTACATTTATATCCTAAATTAATGGTGAGTATGCAATATCTTGGAACTGACACCATGTAGTTAATGTTGATGGTCACAGTTGGTGATTCATCGTTCCTGAGTTTGAATTAACCAGGCCTGAGAGCACTTAGGAAAAGTTCATAACTGAAACAGGTTTTAAGTACTTTAACACTGATTGTTAGGAGAGTTAAAGGAATAACTTATCCAAGGATTCTAATGCAATTAACAGAGTTGTTTGGGTTCATGAAGTCTGAGACATTCTGGAGAGATCAACAAAAAAGCCTGAATCTCTTTTCTGAATCTCTCAAAGTGGAATATGAAAAGAAAACATAAGTATTGATAACTTAATGTGAAACAAATTCACTTTTTAGTACCTAGGTTCTTTTTTTTTTTTTTTTTTTTAGCATCATTTTATTATCTGGACCAAAAAAAAAAACCCAGGAATAGATTATATAACTTATTTGACAATTAAACTTCACTTTCAAATTTTGAGTTTCTGCTACAAACAAAAACCTAGGGATTTTTATCCCACATTTGTCAAAAAAAAATGAATATATTTTTCAATAATGTCCTTCATGTCTTTCTTTTGAGAATGTAGTTGTTTCCCTTTAAAATTAATAATGATTTTTGTGCAAGGCCTTAGTCTGGTAAGAAATTTATGATACTGCTATGTATGCTTTATATATGCTTATATATGTGGCAGGTAAAGCTACTTTGGTTGGACTTTTGAAACCTTGACAGATGCCTCATAGGCAAGCAGGGGATTCAGAATGGTACGGAAGAGGGATTTGTTCTGGGGTGCTCCCATAGAGTCTAGAAACCTCAGATGTACTATGCCAGAGTTGACATGAGTGCTGAGTAAACCTAGTCAGTAAAGCAGAGGCACACTCATTTCATATTCACAGTGTAAGCATCTTGATACTGCGAAATTTTGTTCTGTGTTTTCTGTTGATCATCTGTATTAATTATCAGTTGATACGTGTGATCTGTTGTCTGACTGAGGCCATCTATTCTATAGTGTAATAGTACTTGATATCAAAACTGTGTTTTGCCAATACCATGGAAATACACTGAAAAGAGATCTTTCTGGGTGAAAGACTAGGTGTTCATTTTGAAACTTTTCAACACGTCAACACATTTGTACAAGTTTCTGGAGTGTAAAGACTTACATCTTAACCTAGGCAAGGTATAGAGAGGCTAGAATGGTGATAGGTGCCTGAAGCCTGGACTCAAGAGTGTCTATGATGACAATATGATTTGGACAGCTCTAACATCTTAAAGAAGTTTAAATGGACCCTTCAAGTTATCCACTGGGTGCTATCATTACCCAAACCCATTACCTGCAGTTTCCATGGCCAAAGCCAACAGGAAGAATTATGGTGGATTCCTGGTAAGATATCTCGAAGTTCTATAAATCTTTTAGATGATAGAATTTGTTAGCAAATATCTTAGACATTATAGAGTTATCAAGGTTAAGGATAGTCTTACAAGTAGACTTGAAAGGAGTCAGCATTTCCCTTCTCCCAAAAATGTCACCTTCCTAACTGAAATCAGTATTATCACCTGTCTGTGTAAGGCAGAAATTTTAGTTGCACACTGCAACTAAAAAACTCTTTATTTTTTTGGGTACTGCCTTTTCAGCCTTAAGATTGCTTCCATATGCACCTTCTTATGTGGAATATAGAGTTTTATGGGTAACACAACTTTTACTGTTATGAACAAGTCATTTCCAGAGCATCAGAGCTCTAGAAGTGAGCACAGTTCTCAAATAATCCATTTAGTTTATTATAAATAAACCAATAAGGAGTTAATACTAATTCTTAACAAATATAAGATATCTCATTTTTCACTTTCATCAGAAAGGTTTCTAAGCAGAGTGCCTATACAGAAACCTCTGTAAGAGACTTTTAAATACATGGTCTTTAAATAAAAATAAATGCTTTTCAAATAATTATGCTTGTATTCATGCATATTAGAGTTTCTTTGTTTTCATCAATAGTACCAGTTTTCTTGTTTTTCATGGTTTCAGCTATTTCATGGTACAATAAATAGATGTTCCATGAAAATTATGTTAAAATAACAGAGGAATGGTCATGAATATTCATAGAAGTAATTGTTATTCTTGTTTCTTGATTGTGCAGGAATATGGGAAAGCTTGTGCATGCAGAATATAGTGTGAAGGGGTATGAAAAAAAAAGAATGTGTATTTAGGGGATAGTTTTGAACACATCAATTTCTACATATTCAGGAATAATGCTTAAGGAAATTGCGCTAGTTATTCTGAAGAAGAAAAAAAGCACAATTAAAAAAAAAGAACAGTAAATATGACAGTGCTTTCAGATGGAATTAAAAAAAAAATAAACCCAACAATACAAAAGTATTATAACTTTGTAGGAATTTGAAGCTGGTATAGTGTTAGTAAATAAGATTTTTGAGCAGTTTTGGTCCTCCTTTTCTGTATGGTATGCTGTCACAGTATGTCACAGTCATATTGTACAGGGCAGTTCTATTGAAGAGGTTAAAGTTCCTTTGTTTCCTTGTGCATCCCAGATACTTGGAAAAGTATTAAAAAACAGAATAAATAAAATTTCCCACATTAGGGCATGTGCATGATTGTGTGCGTGTGTAATTAATTTGTGCATGCAAGCATATGTGTGTGTTTGTTACAGTTAACCTACATCCTTTATTGATTCTTACTGGCCAAGAATTAAATTATTTTTTGTAAAACCATGCATTTGAAAAAAGAAGAAGAAATGAAGAAATACAATGAGATGATGAAGAAATACAGTGAAGAAAGTCCTTTGCCTGTAAAAGTCTATATTGATTCTTTTTCAGTTTACAAATGAAATTTTTGCTTGAGACATATATATATGATATATGTATATGATCAGCGGGCCTAAATAAACATATTTGGGAAATGATTGTACATCCTTCTGACTGTTTCTAAGCTAGAATTCCCAGTTATTATGTATCCTTAAAATGTCACAGGAAGAGTTTTAAGATTTTCATCTAATAACGCATACTATGTAGGGATGGCTGAAGTCATCATTTTTGTTTATGCACCACGATAGGTATTTCTTCACATTCCTACAACAGGACATCATACAATCAGAATCATCCCCTGTCAAGTTCCTTGGCTGTGTCTTAATGCAACATTTGGTTTCTTGTACCTTCCATTGTCACTGATACCACCCAAACTGAATGCAAAATGTTGCTGGTTCAGAACTCTGGAGTTTGTCTGAAAAAGTCTAGGCATCTACATCTGAAGAGCTCTTTAGAATAAACAGGAAAAAAAAAGCATTTTAAAGAGAATTTATGATCATTTGGAATTAGGCATCTGTATTTGTTCCGGTGATTTTAACATATAATTGTTAGCTTTGCCCTCACTGTGCAGAGATGTACAGACTGGACTAGAAGGACTAACTCCATTACAGATATCAACACGGGACATATCTACAGTTAGGTGAGATGTATTGTATTCTTTATAGTCAAGGAAAAGACAAGACATTTCAGTGAAATGATTCATCTTATCTTAAAGGAGACACCTATAACAGATAAACACATAAATCACACTTCTGCTTTTATATTTGCTTTTCTTCCACTAAATTCCAAAAATACACTCCCAATGGGAGTTGTTAGACCCATTTTCTATGTGGCTAACCTGTGGTTAATGAACATAAAACTATATGCAAGTTTCTTAATTTATCTCCTTCACATTCATTTTAATACCTTATATTTTATTCATATGTAAAAAAAAAGATTCTTTACTTAAAGTGTTGAGGTTTCCTTCATGAATGCATTCATGATTCTTTCATGAAGATAATAGTATAATCATAAAATATTGTTTTTATTTATGTATTAACTGTTAAGCTATCAACCAATATTTCACTCAAATAAGCATCATACAGAAAAAATAGCAATGTAATAAATATTAATCATAACTGGCAAAAGAATGAAGCACAGATATATTATATTAACAGATAGATCTGAATATTAATATTTAACTTGGAGAGTCAGAGAATTCATTGATTTCCCTTATGCTATGCCTCATTACTACTATTGTTACTTGCTTGCAATGTTACCTCTCTGTGAAATAATCAATATTTAGATTTGGTTATCTTTAGCATAACTGGATTCAAGGTTCTGCCTATCTAAACACTACCTGAACTGTGGGAACATAGAAAGAATACCACAGTTTGCAGCATTACTCCAGATGGCAATTTTATCGGATGTCTTCTTGGAGCCAGGGTAGCTATGGAAGCTTGCTGCTTATATTCATCACTAACTGTGGGGAAAAAAAAAAAATCTTACTCAATATATATCTTTTTATCATTTCTCACTCCTTTATAACTTGGCATTATGAGGAAAGAAAAAGTGAAAAAGGAAAAACAGCAACAAAACAAATAAACAAAAAAAACACACTATCTATAAGGAAATGTCCATCTTATCATCCAGTCTATAGGTAGGTTCAAACGTGAAATAAACCAGTTCCAGTTACACCCAAAGCACAGTAGAGGGAAGAATACAGAAAATGCAATACAGTGGCAGCCAAGCTAAACCAAGAGGTCAGTTAGCTAGCTTCCTTCTTTCCCAGCGCCAACCAGGAAAGAGCAGGAGTGCCAAAGGCTTCTCTCCTTATCTCTCTGTTGAAACACACATAGGGCACATACAGTTAAAAGACTGTGAAATTGTTGCAGTTTGAAAGCCGTAGTGGTGGTGGGGCAGGATATGGAAGGAGATATCAAATCAGCATCAGATTCACAGTCTGTGGGCTGTAAATCTGATCGCCTTCCTAGGAGCAAATCGAGTTCCCAAATAGTGTAATCTACTATAAGCTCAACTCTGGCAGTATCGGTCACAAACAGTCTGTGGACTATAGGTTCAATCACCACCCCACCTCCCCAAACAAGTATTTGAGTTCACAAACAGCAAGATTTATTCAAATGCAACATCTACAAAGCAGGTTTGGGATGTCAGTATAGGAAATTCTCTACTACAGAATGGGGTTTTTAGTTAGCTCTGACGTACAAATGTGCAATCATCAGTCACTGCAGAAGATGGGAGAGGGCTCTCAGTCTTGAGTCTCCTCAGGCAGCATCCCAATCCAAAGGAGGGGAAGGGGGATCAGCCCATAGACTGACCCAGGAGTTAAGATGGTTTCTTCCCTGGCGGTTCTCATCCTTAGTTCACCTTTTTTTACTTTTCTTTACATTCAGGTGGAGCTTGAGTGACTATAACCATACTTAATATTGTTATTGATTGGTGAAAAAGTTTCTTGCTTTCATTTAAAGGTACAGTCAATCGAAAATCTAGAGCACATGCTCAGTGAGGAGTGGTCATACCTCAGAGGCAGGTAATTTTTGGGATGCATTGACATTATAATGAGCTTATAACAAGCAAAGTTCAAGGAGAGTTCATCCGAAAGGAGTGATTTGCCATCTTTGCTGGCTCAGCACTGGACACATTATCATATATCTCCCATTGGACAGCTACTGTGAGGCCTATCAGCGACCCAGCACAGGGAGTGCAACAGAGTTTGGCCGCAGTGTCTTCACTCTGCTGCATCCTCTGTTACTCCCCTTTGCAGCTTCTGGAGGACAGATTGTACTGCCCAGGGAACTGTGGAGGAGCAGAGTCCGCGCATACCAACCATCCTGGAATTGGGAACCGTGTATCACCGCAAGCAAACTGCTGTAATGCCAGAACTTCTGCTAGGCCCTAATTTTTCTCTACGTTTTCCCTTTTTCCAGGCCATTCTTCCGCAAAGACCTGGAATGGCCAGGTCTGTTTCACTTTCCTTCTTTGACCTTGGACACTGATTTCCTGGCAGGATGATCAAAGGATGGGGAAGCAAATAATTTAATCTCCTTCCAATAATGTTATCTAACTTGCTGGCAGCAAAATTTAATTGATATTGTATTTCTAAATATTCTCTTTGAACTTTTCATCATTTTTCTTTTCTTGTTTGATTGTTTTGCTTTTCTTTTTTCTTAAAAAGCTATATAGAAAAGTCAAGTCATTGGCAATAATTTATCTAGTTATTCCACATAATTTACTGAAACTGGTTTTGCATCCATATAGTTATTTTTCTCTTACTCTTAGTGGGTATCATTTTTACAAGGGATAAAAATGATAAGAAGCTCTTATCTGTATGGATACATAGATGTATGTGACTTCTTTTTAAAAACTGTCGCCACAGTTTTTAAGGAAAAACAGAAATTAGTTTATTGATCCCCAGGACAATTAGAGAAAGCAAAGTGATGTAAATTATGCCTTCTTTTCTTAATTATTTCAGCTTCTTTTTTCATTACTTCAATATGCATTTTATATTTGTTAATTTTAAACTTTCTTAGGTAGCTCCTTTCAATCTCTGACAGTCAGGCTAAGAGATTGAGCCTGAAAACACATTCTCACAACTAGTCTGGATTGCACAAGACATGTAGCAAGATCACCAGCATCTTTTTCATAGTCTTTTCTTTCACAAAAAGCTGTGTCATGCTCAAAAAGAGGTCCATAGCGGTCCACAGCGATCCATAGCAAAAGTTATTTAAATCAAAAAGAGAAAGCAATCAGTTTCGACTTTGAACTGCACTCTCATATTTAGAATTTATTACTGGTTGATTTAAGCTGCTCCCGTGCTTTTAACTTAACATATTCATTGCTTTGAATCACAGGTACCTAATTCAGCATTGTGAATTTCACCCTCACAGTCTGATGCCTAAAATTTACAGATTATGTTACTGGCCATTCTCACCACTTGTGTCTTCATACCTAGCAAATTGCAATTGAAAACTTAGCAAGAGAATGCTAGAACAGTATCCAGTATTATTTAGTATAAAGTATTATAAATATATAAATCCAATTAGTAACTGTTACTTCAATCCCAGAGAGATGTCTCAGGCTCGGAAATTGATTTATCTGATGTTCAACAATGAAAACATGTGTCTTCCTCACCTTATCTTAAATCAGGTTTATGTTCTAATAATGTTGTTTATGATCTATATGACAATATATCTTGACTCTGATTTTTTATATGTATTTTAGAGTGGGTAATTCAATAAAGAATAGTGTAAACTGCTCCTTTAGCTTTTGTCTATAATAAATGAGAAGAAACATCATCTTTCCATAGTAGAAATAAATTGCAGAAATATATTCTAGATATATTTCCATGATCCTTAAAATTACACAGTAGTCATATCATACAAAGAGTATCTCAATCTAATTTTTTTTTTTTTTTTTTCTTTCCTGATGGATATCATAAAATAGTTCACGATGATATGGGTCTAACACTTCACTATCATAGAAGGCAAAACTGGTAGCTGAAACACAGGAGGAGAAGAATAATGACTTACTCTTTTTCTGGTATTTAGGATAATAATTAGTTCTTAAATAATTTGAAGCTATTTGAAGCTGTTTTAGTTATCTTCAGCCATTTTTGCATAATTCTCCTTGCTTACCCTTTCTTCACATGCTCTCACTACTCCATAAACATCTATATGCAACATGTGTAAAGGACCCTCTATGTCTACTATGTCCTTTGCACATGTACTAACGTAACAGCTTTAAGAGTCGAAAATGATGCCATATCTGATACCATAGCATCAGAGATGCTTACCCTCACTGTCTCTAAAGTCAATCTAACCCATATTTTGTGCAAGTATGTGCTGTAGACAAAATTTTGTTGCTATTGTACACCCTTTCAGCACACACCCTCTAACAGTATAGCTCAATTAGCAGTTTAAATGCTTTGATGGTTTCAGTATGCACCCTGACTCCAAATTCAGAGAACAATATGATGTAAGAGGCAGTGGAGCTAGGAAGAGCAGGATTTTCCTGAAGATCATTAGATCACATTAGGATATACCCTCTCTACTAGATAAAGTAGATTAAATAAATCAAGAGCAGAAGGCATTTGGTGATACTTAAGACTGATGATAGGGGTATTAGAAAGGAAAGAGGCTGTGTGTTCAAATAAGGCAGGGTTTGAGCTAGAAACTGAAGAAAGAAAATAAATAGTTGAAAAGAAAATAAATAGTTGATCAAATAAATAGTTGATCAGGATCAAAAGCTAAGGCAACATCTTTGCATTGTTTTGCATCATTAAAAAGAAGATGAAGTGGAGAATATTGTATGTGTGTCCTGGAAACGTTTAACAGATGTTGAAATGTTGTGCTGAAAGCCTCTAATCAGGAGTGCAAATGAACCTAAAGCTAGATCATAATAGAGAATAAGAATTAGAATTTACGTCTACATGTCTGAAGTGCATCTCATATTCCAAGGGAAAAATATTTGTTTTTTTCCAGGTGATTGTATTCTAACCAACTGCTAGGGGAAGTATCAATAGGTTTATGTTATTTGTGTTAGGAAAGTCAGTTCTCATTAACGGAATGGAATGTCAGATGACTTATTTTACAAATACTCAAAAAACAGTATCCTCATAAAATTGTTACTAAGGGTTTTAAAAGGTAAACATCCATCTTTTCTTTTTTTTTTTTTTCCTTGTATTTTCTAATGAATCTTAGAGTGCCATTAGAACTCTATTGGAAGTAGACTAATAGGAAGGAAGATTGGAAGTAAACTAATATCATAATGAAATCCAAAGAGAATATCAGGATGAGTGGTGTTACTATAGACCAGTTAATTCAGCTTCATTCCAAGGCAAAATAAAGGAAATAAAAATGGAATAACAAATATAGAGAATTAAAAATAGTAGAATAATATAGTCAACAATCATTTTTAAACTCTTCTTAAAAACAGAAAACTGATTTCACTGCATGATAAGGTTTTATATATATATACACACACACATATATGATTACTAAAATTTATTGTGTAAAATGCTATTGGGTTTTGTGAGATGTCTGCTATAAAAAAAAATGTGACATTCTGTTAAGTATCCAAAATAGCAACATATAATGTAAGCTGAAACCAAGGAAAACATGTTTCATACAGTCACTGGCAAAGCTACACACCAAAGAATTCAGAAGGGAGAGTAGGATGCAGAATGGGAGACAGTCAATATTTCAATTACAATGTAGATCGACATCACAGGGAATCAAGAACAAAACAACATTATTGCAACTCATAAAACTAATAATATCTTTGGAAAATAGGTGGAAAGTAGGAAAACAAAGATAATCTTACTTCTCCATGCTGTATATGTGACACATTCAGTATCTAAATTTAACATACTGAAAAAATAGAAAGTTGCAGAGTAAAGCCATATAAATTATTCAGAGAAAATGCCTTACAATGAGAGCATTAGAGCTTGATCTATTTGTCTTATCAAAAGAAGATTGAGAGGTGAAGTGATTAGAGTGTCTAAACACCTTCAGGAAAGAAGGATGAACAGAGCAAGAAATTCTTTTTCCTCTCCTTAGTAAATTTGGTACACATCTATACT
Source organism: Crypturellus tataupa (assembly GCA_034781795.1). NCBI lineage: Eukaryota > Metazoa > Chordata > Aves > Tinamiformes > Tinamidae > Crypturellus > Crypturellus tataupa. Next base: position 262,364 of record JAWLRI010000202.1, on the reverse strand, counting down.
TCTTCTCAAGTAAAACCACAGCACTTTATGAAATCAATCTTAAAATAATTATTAAGTAATAGGATCTGATTTTGTGAAGCAAGATTAAACTCTTTTCTTTGAGAATTGTGACTTTCCAAACAGATTGTTATGTTTTGAGAAGTATAGCATTGTAGAATGACCTGAAACAGGCCAAGTTATTGCTTCTGTCTTGAGACCAACAGGAAAAGAGACTGCATCCTGGCGGAAAACATATTTCTGAGAACTGGAAATTTAAGGAAGCAGACTTTGGAATAAGGTAAACTACCGTAAATGTGAAAATTTGCTGAACTGTGGAAATTTGTATGGATAACCTAATTTAAGTAGTTAATATCCCTAAATGTCAGGTTTCATGTTGGTCCTAAAGGAAATCTGAGATCCTAGAGCTTTAGCTAAAGTGTGGGTTGGAGGAAGTTTTGTGTCTGTGATTGAACAAGTAGCCAGATCCTGCTGAAAGCAAAGGCTCCATAGGATTGTATGACAGGGAATTAGAAACTCATGTGTCCATGGCAGGGAGGCAGATATGATAACTTACCTGTTCTATCACTGGGGATCTCTGAGGTTTCTATTAGAGTCTAGCAAATGAACTGACACAAAACCAAACACAAGCCTTTTGTTTCTGTAGTAAACAACTCATCAGAACTTCATCCAAGCTAATGCTCTGTGGAATGCTTAGCTTATGTTAAAGGATAAAAGTTTTTTTGCTTTAGTGTTTTTCACATAGTTCATTCAAGGGTTGTTTTCTGACAATCTCTTCATATAAGCCTAACAGTTGGTACTCTCTATAGAGAGCTAAAATCTGACAGCTTCTTTTGCGATATACAGCCATAATTTTATCTATCAAATTCACATTCACATTCATCAATCACATTTCATCTATCAAATTCACATTCACATTCACTTAATGTGCCCTCATGGCCAAGAAGGCCACTGGGATCCTGGCCTGCATCAGGAGGAGCGTTGCCAGCAGGTCGAGGGAGGGGACCCTCCCTCTCTACTCAGCCATGGTGAGGCCACACCTGGAGTATTGGGTGCAGTTCTGGGCTCCTCAGTACGAAAAAGACATGAAGCTTCTAGAGAGGGTCCAACGGAGAGCCACGAAGATGATTAAGGGACTGCAGCATTTGTCCTAGGAGGAAAGACTAAGCAAGCTGTGTCTGTTTAGTCTGGAGAAAAGAAGGCTGAGAGGAGATTTGATCAATATGTTCAAGTATCTGAGGAGTGAGTGTAGGGAGGATGGGACCAGGTTCTTCTTCATGGTGGCCGGTGAGAGGACAAGGGATAACTGAAACATAGGAAGTTTAATCTGCATATGAAGAAGAACTTCTTTGCTGTGAGGGTGACAGAGCCCTGGAACAGGCTGCCCAGAGAGGCTGTGGAGTCTCCTTCTCTAGAGATCTTCCAAACCTTCCTGGATGACACCCTGTTCCACATGCTCTAGGTGGTCCTGCTGGAGCAGGGAGGGTTGGATTAGATGATCTCTAGAGGTCCCTTCCAACCTCAACCATTCTGTGATTCTGTGTGACATAATAGCATCTGATCTGAAAGCCCACATTGTGGATTTGTCCCATATACAATTTAGTATGTGTTAAAACCTTAGACCGTTGATCTTTAAAAGCCAAATTATCTAATTTTTTTCCTATTGAATGATGCAACGTTGACAGAAAACCCACCTTCTAGATTCCAATTCATACTTTCTATTGAGTTTCCATGTTGTAAAAGAAGTCTGTGACCAATCAGTTGCTAGAGATACAGTATTTGTTCATGATGAGTAGAAAAGTAGTGAGACAGTTACTATCTTTGCATTTGGTGTGTATTAAAAATTTAATTAAGAAAAATTACAAAAGATGCAGTTATTTTGTTAAGCAGAATGCAATGTGATTGAACTATAATAGATGACATAAATTGCACCCACCTGAAAGCTCTAACAACATATTGATCTATAACATTAAATGAAAAGATTGCAGCCATAAACTGTGTTTGTAACTTGGTTATGTGTTTGGCATAAGAAGAACTTAAAAGCACCTTTTTTTTTCCACTGCCTCGTGCAAGAATATGCAAGAATTTTTATTTCTTGACACATGCTTTTTTTCTTATAATGATATGTCCTGACATGGCACTACCAGCATAACCATATATAAATGATGGGCTTATTAATGACTTGTTAATAGAAGTAATCTTGAATAGTCTAGAATGTGATTTTGTCCACAGACATTCAGATATTAAAAAGGTGATATTGCTTCACAAGTGCAATCAGGCTGATAAATATGATATGGTTTGGGAGCTCTTCCTGAAACCCAAATACAAGAGAGTCTAAGTTTATTTTACAATCTTTTTCACCCACATTTAATGCTCACTAAAGATCCTGAATGATAAAGTTAAATTGATTCTGCACTAAAATTCTATGATCCCTTACAAAGTTAATGTATTTTTACCATATTGTTCAGATTTTGGGTACCATTAACACTGTAACATAATTAAAATGGGAGCTGCACATTTTCTAGTATTTTTAACTGCTGTAAAATCTACTAAAAACACATTCTGAAGAGCTGAAATATGGTTCTGCAATGTAGCTACAGAATATTGACTGTCATTCCAAAGCAGTATGTTGTCTGAAATATCCAAAATACTGAGTCTTTTTTAAGTGCATGTGAAATTAAGTAAATTCTACATAATTTTGAACAAAAGCATAAGAATATCTTGCACTTGACATGTTAAAAATCAGTCAGCTTCCCTGTGTGAAAGACTTTCAAAGAGAACTGTTGTAGTCTCAGAACTTAGAGCTGGGAGGAGCAGCTGACACCCCAGAGGGCTGTGCTGCCATCCAGAGGGACCTGGACAGACTGGACAACTGGGC
>JAWLRI010000202.1:235649-250502 GCA_034781795.1 Crypturellus tataupa | reverse complement strand
TGGACTAGATGACCTCTTGAGGTCCCTTCCAACCTTAGGCATTCTATGATTCTATGATTCTATGATTCTATGATTCTATGAAAATATGTATTTTCTGAGTCTCTGTAAAAAATGTCCCAGTTCATGACTGTTGAATATAATCTTCTATTCTGCAGCTATCCACTCATGCTCAGCTAACAAAGCTGACTATATCAATGAACAGGGTCGTCAACTCCCAAATGTTTTTCTTTCAGGACACTAAAGCCTGTTTATGTGTTTGGCTTTGATAGCTATAGAGTCTGCAGCATTATGTATGTGAGGCTTGAGCAGAATGTTAATGATATTAGGTATTTTAGACTATCTTACATCACCAAAATACAGCACAAGTTCCTGACAAGCCATCATTGCACTGCCAGGTTTTAATGCACATGCATCGAAGTTAAATGACAAAAATGTAGTCGTGCTGTTTGTAATCTTAGTCAAACCATTCCCAGTAAATAGAATTATATGAATTCTTTGGTTTTTGGAACTGAAGATAAAAAAAAAATAAGGTAAAGTAAAAAATCAAACAGCAACAAGAAAGCTTCTGCTTTCCAACCAGAAAAAGTAAGAAAAAAAAAAAGGAAAAACAGAAAATCAAGAAACCAAGAATTCACAGAATTTTAAATGTGTTTGCTTATGTTTGTTTGTTTCCATAAAATATTAAAGCCTTGCTAAGCAACAGTTATTTGCTACTGCCTTTTTAGTGGTATGAATTCTACACTCCCTAATTTGGCGACGTCATTTTAAGCATGACTTGTCAAATCTGCTTAAGCTTTCTGTCATGGATGGCAGCTTTCTATCACACTGCTGAACAGAGCACTTTGGTGGGCAGGTGACACTGTAGGTGAATCCACTGACTTCCTTTGGATTATTCTTTCTTGTATGCACGTAACATTTCCTGGATTTAGAGACAACCTTTTCTTTAGTACTTTTAAATTTAATATTGTATTTTTCTTTCCTCAGGACATTGAATGTTTGACCATGCTGAAAATCATGCTGTAAACAATGACAGGAGTAATGACTAAGATTCATAGACATGCCACAGCAGCACAATATGTTGTTTCAGCCCCACGATCATGTTAATTTTCCAAGTAAAAATAGATAAAATAAATATATTTTGATCAGGGCAGAAATCTAAACACATCTTAAGGTATTTCAATTACAGATTTTATGCAGTATGGTAAACATTTCACTGCGAGAAAAACTATTATATATACTGGTCTATTCATCCAATTTCAACATAGGTTCTTAAAAGTTAAAGGCAAAGATTTATTCTTGTCAAAATTTTAAAAGCTATAAAGCCCATGAGAAAGAAAAAAAGAAAAAGATTACCTTGTGATCTGAAGCTATTTTGGGTAGTTGACAGAAATTTATGACATATTACCATGGCAACAATGGGCAATCTCAATAGCTGTATTCCTTGCGAGGAGAATAAATTATCAGACTGCCTTATAATGCTTATAATTAATGATTAAACCTCTATATGTACTGTGGAAATTGCAAGTGGTCTCTTTCTTTCCTTTTTCCCTTTTTCTTTTCCTCTTTTTTTTTCACAAAGAGATGATTTTTCCTGACAACCTTAAAGAGATTTGACTTGTAATAAGTTTTACCAGTGCTCAATTAGTCCACTAGATGGAGCATCTACCATTTCCCCAAAATAAAGAAAAATGTTGAGGAAGCTAATTTTCACAAGAACACATTAAAACCTCTGAAAGTTTGGGGAGGGAATTGAAACTCATGTTTACAAGACAGACTTTCAAATCAGCCCCATTATCAGGATAAAAAATGCCACACTTCTAGATAATATATGATAGTATCTGTTTGATGAATGATTTAAATTAAAAAAGTAAAAACAGGGAAAGTTGCAGGGGGGAGAAGAGGAATGCTTTCATTTTTTTTTTCTGGTAAATTTCAGTGGTTTCCTTAATTTTGTGTTCTTTGATATGGTTTCAATTTAGAGATGCAGCCTACTGAAATCTTAGGAGGATTGCCTGCATTAATGCTGCAGAAGAGTAAATTCTGTGAAGATGTAAAGATAATAAAGCCTGTGTAGATGGTGTGAGGAGCAAAGCGGGTAAAAAAAGAAAGATGTAATTCAATGAAAGGGAAACAGCAGTGGACTTTGTACTGCCATAGGATGGCTGTGAAAATTGGGCAGGAGCTCCAAAGCGTTCTTTCAGTTCGCTGAGCACTGGGAAAGTGGAGCTGAGCAGCTGTGAGTTTGGAGGGAGTAGGTCAGCGTGATGCACTCAATCCACAGGCTTGGGCAAACCAATGATGCATATTATCTGTGAGGTTCAAATCAATAGGACGCAAAGCTCCCCTGCTCCCCCTACCCTCTTCTCCTTAGCCTTATAGACATAACATTTACTTTAAGCAGCTAAATAAGAACGTATTTCCTGAAAGCTGGCTTTTGGCCAGGTTAATTTATGCATATGCAAACTTATGCTTCACCAATTTACTAAAACCCATCATTTAAGCCTGTTCAAATGTGCAGCTGTTTAAATGAGGTTGGAAGCAATTTTGCCACGCGATGCTGATGTCAGTTAAAAGCTCAGTATTAGCAAAATGGGAAGGCATCAGCGGAGTGTGTCTGCTACAGTGATCTGTGTTCCCCAGTGTCTAATGGATCAAGGAGACAGATATGCCTAGCTCATTGGCCTGTAAAGTTAAATTCAGATCTATTACCTATTACACACACGCATGTATACGAGGGGAAGCATTTTAAGTAGAATAAGAATTAGTTTGATTCTGGCGAACATCCAAGGAGAGTCTGAATGGAGACTTTCAGGAAAAGCAGGGTACAAAACTACCAAGTGTGGAAATGGTTACAAACCATTTGTTTGTGTGGAAAAAAAAAAAAAAAAAAAAAAAAAAAAAAAAAAAAAAAAAGTACTTGGAAATCTACAAATACCAGTAAGGTAACCTGGGAAAAGAATGCATTTCCCATTATATGATTCCATAAAAACAAAATGCAATGTCACGTAAAAGCTATGCATAAGATCTATATCTTTTCTAGATACCAAATATAAACTTTGCGAGTTGAAGAAGATAGAAATTTATTTTAGATCAAAAGGAAATGCTCAGAAATAATTGTTTTCTGCCCTGGATTATGCATACAATGGGTATCCTCGGTTTCTAGGAAAATCGAAAAGACCTATTTATCTACAGATGGACCTACCTAAGACTGAGCTATGTGAGAAATTCTTTTCTTGTTCTGTAGTGATTATATCTATGGCAGATTTCTGTTTACATTCTACACGTTTTAAGCATGCAGTGATAGATTAAAATTACAGGATTTTTTCCTCAACTAAATAATATAACTAAAATAGAATCTTCTCTTAAACATCATTTTGATCCAAAAATGGAATAGAAGGGAACTATAAATATGTAAGGAAATAGTGACCAAAGGCCTTTTATTGCAAGAGGAATTTCTGTGAAAAAGTGGAAATTTGGTTTCGACTTTTGAAATGAATTTCCTAATAAGACTACATAGATTTTTGGTGCTGTCTCTGACATATGGATAATGATTTTAATATTTTGAAGGTTTAACTCTGATCCTTCATGATCTTAAAACAAGTAAGATGAGACGAAGATGTCAAGTTAGAAGGATGTTTTTTTTCATAGATCCTGCTGTAAAAACATTTTTCAGCCCCTTCTTTACAGTAATGTGCTTCTATCTAACTGTCAGAGTATTTAAATGTGGCCTATTTATATAATAGGGCTGAGATCTGATCTTTAAAATCCTTGCATTTTCCACCTTATTGTGGGGTGAATAAATTGGAGTGACAACTTCTGTTTGTTTTATGTTTTGGAATTTTTTTCAGCTATTTATGTTGTTCAGGTTGTGTTCGGGTTTGATAAAACTTAATAGGGGCCCATTCATCACCTTCAGCTGTAGCTGAGTTGAAACCCTTTAATCTAATATATGGTTGCAATAATTCTATATTAGGTGGTTTAAAATGATGGGTAAAAGGGAACAAAATCATCTGCTTTACAGAAACATTCAGAATCCGAGTTGACCGAGAAGAATGTGAACATTTCAGGACTTTTTAAATATGGGTTATTGACTTGTTTGGTCCTAATTGCTTCTTTGGAACTATTATTCTCTTATGTAAATACATACTTAGAGGCATTTCAGAAATGAGATTATTGGCCTAGTAGACCATGACTCCTCCAAAGGATTTACAACATGTACTACAGCAAAGCTGATAGAAGTCATGTATAAAGTATTAAAGCCACTAGGAATGTCTTAGCTTCTTAAGTTTCTCCATACAATAAAAGACAAAAAAAAAAGATTGTGACTTTGTACCAAATCATTTTTACCTTAATCACATAAATAGTTCTGTAAGCTTTAAACTGTGTTTAATAGGGACAGTAGATAATTCTGAAAGTTTGTTTTCCATCAGATTTGAACTGAGTGGAAGTAATATAGCAGAAGAAAACTCTAGAGCATCTCTTAAGTGCCACAGAGTTATTACATGAGAATGTTTTTTGAACTGTAGGAATAAAAAGTTTGGCAAACACACACAGAGTTGCAGTAGGACAGGTTTACCTGCAGAGAAGATGGCTGAGTTCATGGTTAAGGTGCTGTATTAGAATTTTAGGTGCACTATAAATGAATAAAATTCCTTGTGTCAAAAAAGAACATTATAGTTCAACAGAAACAACACAACAAATGGTTATGGACTATTTTACACTTTATTTTTTTCTATGGAATTATAGTAAAATATGACAGAATAGTATACAATGTTCTTCAGTCACACTTTATCAAACAAGAGGAGACGATTTGACTCAATTGCTCAGTGACCTTTATTATTCATGGACTTACATTTGTTTTAAATGTAGTTCATGTAGTCATTTAAGTAAAGGCATTTAATAATTACTATCTTAATAGTGATTGTACATATGTTTAAATCCATCATCTTTACAGCAATACTGGATGTAATATAGTGGGCAGGCAACTTGTAGAGCACTACCTGCTGAAACTTTGTGTATTCTTGTGCACTGCATGCTTGGAGGTTTTTTTATGCACTAAGTTGCATTCAACAGCGCAGTATATTAATGAGCACAAGGCAGGTTGGCAGATGTATGCAGTGACCCTTCACTAAAATTAGTTAACCGGTTTGGTTGCCCTTTTCTGGTTATTACTACATTGATGGCTATGAGGCGGCCTTAAATAAAACTAAATTGCGCACTTCTTGTGCTAACTGGAACTAACGACTCCTAATCTAATCAGATATTTTATGACTTTTACCCACAACTGAGACCTTATCAAATCTGTAATAATTTGATTCAGATTCTTTTTGTAAAATAGCGAAGACATTCTCAGAATTTATCTTCAGACACCAAACTACTCACTTCACAGGCTTTCTAAAGACAAAAAAATATATGGATAAGGAAAGTTTCTAATGTAAATATACTCTGGAAGAGCCTTTCCTGTTTGCTTGATGGCATAGTAGCTCCGGAGAGATGCTTCTATGTATCAGATATACCAGATGTTAATGTAGCAGAGCTGAACAGTATGGATCGCTCACAGAATGGACAGTTGTATTTCTCAAAGTCTGTGAACAACATTCCTTCATGGAACGGCAGGGTTGTATGCCTGGACATCATTCTGAAGTATGCAGCCCAAGAATGAGCAATCGTCCCCAGCAGCTGCCTCAATTCTGCAACAGTCTAGGAGATGAAAGGACTGCAGAACAGATACGGTGATTCTTCTTGGAAGATTTTTGATCTTGGCAATGCAGTTACGTTTGTACTAACTTACAAGGACACTTCACTAAATTCTGTGTGAATTACTCCTCTATACAATCTGTTTAAAGTATAGATCAACTAGATTTCCAGATCAGGTGTATGTTCCATCATTTTGATCCTTGTATATCCTTAGAGTTAAAATGTTTGTCTATTGTCCTAAACTCCTGCTGTAGTATTCCACTTCTTAGCATATATTAACTATTTAAATCCTTGTTGTCACATGTTTCTAAAGAGCAGATTAAAAGACCGCCTCCAGGTGATTGATGAGGATCATTAAGGAGCTGGAACTCAAGAGCTTTTGAAAAGTCCTTTTAATTTTATGATTAGGCCATTTTTTTTTCCAGAAAAGAGTTCATTTTTCCAGTAGCATTTCAAAAATAAATTATCCATAATGTTGCAGCAATTCAAAATGAGGCACCATTTCGAATGGGCATTAAATCCGGAAACTGTAAGTCTTAACAAAGACAAATAACATGCTATTACTAATGTTGAAATAAATAAATTAATTTATCAATTAAATGGCCATTTTTTGTCAAAATTATATTTTTAGTTTCAAGGTTACTTTTAGAAATGACAGCTCAATTTTTTTTTTTTATTTAAAACTATTTAAATCTTTCCATCAAATCTTACATGGAAATCAATTTTTTTTTTTTCAATTCTATTTAAGAAATCCTGTCCTTTGGCAAAATATCAATTTTGACAACACAACGATGTTTTTTTTGTTTTGTTTTTTTAACTCAGGAGATCTGGTAGGAGGAAGAGAGGTGGCAATCATAGTGATTAGTGTTTGTGCAGTTATTCCTAATTCTTCATTTGGTATTTTGTACTTTTGATATAGAAATATGAAATTGCAATGGTGTAGTACAGCATATAGTAAGATAGGATCCACCATATGAATATGCCATATAACTACAAGTAGTTATGAAGTGATACATAAATTTTAATAATAAGAAGCAATTTATAAGAATAAAGTTGACTGATAAAATTAAAAATAAATTAATAAAATTAGCTCATTCTAGCTATTTTACTAAACTGACTTAGTAAAGATCAATCTGGACAACTTTCCTCTTTGTTTTGAGCAAAATCTTCATGTTGATAACTAAAAATAAAGTGATTTTTGATACGAGAAAAAAAAAAATCTAATCCTTTTTAAATGGTGCAAGTGAAACTAAAGAAGAAAGAAGTGAAACTAAAAAGAACTAGATAAAAGTACCTCTTTGATATTGGAAGCTTTCAGACCCAAGTGACCAATTTTAATCATGTCATTTAATCATTTTTAAGGACAGAATTTATGAGCTCAAATACACACTATGAGAGTCTTGCCTTCGTATAAAACTGACATCATGATGAGAGAAAATATTACATTGTTTTGACAATATAAAATGAAAAAATACTTGCTTTTCTCAAAGCAGTATTTTTAAATCCAAGTGACAGCATGGTGTGAGAATTCCTATTAAATGGTCTTGGCTAAGTAACCATTTTTCAGAGCAGGTTCACATCTCATTCATGATTCCATCAGTAGACTAAATGACCAAAGTTATTGTAAAACTACAAGAAATGTGCTCATTTTTGAATTGGATTACTTGGGATTTTCACAATTTTTTGACTGAGTTTTGTTCTGAGATGTTTATTTTTTGTAGCTGATGATAGGCTAGAATAGAATTTCCACAATTAAAAGTTGAAAAGCCAAGTAGCTACTCAGATTGATTACTGCTGTAGTGAAAGAGTGCAGTTAAGAATATTGTCACATTATGCTCTCCTTTATGCATACCAACTTTCAAGGCAAACAGAAAAAATGATATGAAACATAGGTGGATAATCACCTATAGTCTGACTATAAAATAACTGAATTGAGGTGTTCCAGAATATTTCCACAGTAAGTAATTTGCATAATTGTTTCATCATACTGCTGAATTATTAATACATTTGTAGAAATCAAAGTGGCTCACAAACTGAAAAGAAAAAAAAAAAAAAGAAAGAAAGAAAAGAAACTCAGCTAAGTGAACCAGATAATGAATAATCCAATCAGGTTCAGTTATTATTTTCTTAGGAGGAAAGATATTTTACAAGTATTAAACCTTCTTTAAGTTCTTACACAATCAATTTAATTTGTCTTACTTCAGTTTGCACCATAATATAGTATTTCATGATAATTAAGTGTTGAAAATGAACAAGTCTGCCTCTTCTATTCATCCGTTAGCATCTGCAGAGCTATGGAAAATACTGTAAATTGTTTGCCTGTGCTTCTGCTGTGTGCAGTGTAATGAGGCAGGCACCTCCAGAGGGCAATTTACCCTTGAGATTGGTATACAAGAGAGGTTACCCTCTAGGCAAGAACATCTCCCTTCATTGATGTTGGAGAAGCCTAGATGACTACTTTAAACCAGAAGACTTTTAGGACAGATAAAGCTGGATGGTTTAATCTCACCTCTAGAGTCTATTCTTGGCATATACATAAAGTAAAAGATGGATTTGAGGAGGAAATTGTCTAAACCGTATAACCTCCACAGATAATTAGATTAGTGACAACTCTCCAGAGACTCCATCACAGGAGGAAATTATTTGTCTGATCCAAATCTCTCAGACAGTAGCTGTTAGAGTCTTAGAGCCTTCAACAGAATATATTTTATGCCATAGTTTACAATATTTTTTTCTTTTGCTCATTTGTATGAAAATGTTTACACTGAACTGTAAAACAAAGAAATAAAAAAGACATTACAGGTAGAATTGATCTTACCTAACTTTAGACATGTAACAATTAGTCATCTTAGGCTAAGATAATCATCCTGGACTCCTTTAGTAGCTAGTGAGGATAAATAGGCACCTGCAAAGAACAATCCGTCTCACTAACTTTAAACAGTCATCTTGAACAGAGAAGAATCTCTCCATCCGGATGTGACTATCTCTCTCCACTGAGTAAAATGGGAACAAGCAATGATTAATTTAGAATGAGACAATTGACTGTTGAGTATCTAACCCAGGCAAAATGAACCCCAGCACAGTGAAATTTTTTTCAGTCTTTCCCTTAACACTTCCCTCTCTGGCCACTTACTAAAATGATTATGCCCAGAAATGGAACAGATTTTGCTCACTACAGGGCTATATTTCATAGGCTGCACAGGGAAAGTAAAAAAAAAAAAATTGTGGTCTATACAAGGAGACTACAGGAGCTTTGATTCCCTCCAACACTGTCATTTCTCATAAATAGGTCATTTCTCATAAAGCTGGGTCTTTTCACAAACCCTTGAGATCTACTTAACACAGGACACTACACCAGTGTTGAACAGGCTCTTAGATGGTTCTTGGGGGCCTTCAATACTATATGAGTAACAATGATCCTCACTGACTCAGCCAAGTGCACTTGTAACCTGTAAAATGCTGTAAAAAATTTCAGGAATTTTTCATCAGCATAGACGCCAAAAAATGCTCACTTCTTTCTTTGTGTAACAGCATGTTTTGAATGAGGAGATTGTTGGGTTCCCTCTGAGATTTTACCTCAGCTTGTCTCATAACTTTTACAAACAATTTTGTGTGTGTGTGTCTTCTCTAATTTTCTTCAAATGTTCTTTGAATAAGGTACTAAAATATTCCTTTGATACCCTCACGGTACTTTTTTGTGTTCTTGAAGATCTCCCTGTTCCAAGCACAGTGCAATAGCTACCTCTCATGTCTAATAGATTATGTTCATTTCCATTCATCTCAGATTTATGTTATTTTTATGGTACCTAACATAAACTCTTAAACTGTATCAGAAACCCTGACCCTTTTCCACCAAGTGCTACCTATACAGTTACTCCCTTCTCTATCTATGTTTATGATTTAGCCTTCAAATACTTTGTCTATGGTTTTTTTGACTATGAGCTTGAAAATTCCAGACCACTTCTTCAGTTTATTAAAATAATGTGTTTTTTTTTCTCTCTTTCACAGATTTTATAACTACCCCTAATTTGTCACCTGCATTCTTAATAATAACATTGTACATGACAAGGACAAAATGCCAAACAATGTCACTAACAACAATCCAAGTCAGATTCATCAATCAGATCACTGATATCTACTCTTTAAGTATATTTTTTTCAACCAGTAATGCTCACACTGATGATTTTATTCACATTTGATTCTCTGGTTTACTAACAACATGCAGGACTGTACCTGCATGTATTACTAAAGTCAAGAGAGGCTAAAGACAAACTACCTATTTTTTCTTATTAACAAAGCTAGCAAGTCTTTTTTTTTTTCTTTCTTTTATAAGAATTGCTTTGTGATAAGACATTCTTCACAAATCTATGTGGGCTATTTCTTTTTGCATTATCATTTCCTAGCAGAAAAAAAAGAGTCAATTGTAATGAATACAGTCTGAATTTTTATGCAGAGGAGGCAAGCATCCTGAAGTTTTTTTGAGGTTTTTGAACACCTGTATAAATTAACTTTCTCTTGTTTTAATCAGTAATAATCTACTGACAGTCTTATGTGGTTTAACTAGAAAAAATAACTATTTATAATATGGGCTACGGTGCTTCTGGCTTGCACCCTGGGCCATATTACAAATATGAATATAAGACCAAATCATGGGATCTAGATTTAGTTTTCAATCTCCTTCAAAACTGGATACAGTCTTATATAATTATCGTTTCCATGCTTATGGTAGTGAACAACCACTCTGAAGAATAATAATTCCAACATCATTGAACAGCTCACTGGAAGGCCAGACACATATTGAATCCTCACAAATTGCTCTTTACCTGACTAAAGGGTCTTTATGCAATTCCTCAGAATCATTTCTGGTACTAGTTATACTTTGGCTGTCCAATATAAAATGATTTTGTTAACTTTTGAATACACTGGAGGATATGCTCAGGAGTTCTGACACTTTGTAATTTACTCCAATTTACAGATTTGTCAAATGCTATTAAGGAAAACCACATAGCAGCCCAATTTCTCAATGTTTTTAAGATATGTGAAGAATAAAATGTAAATGCAGGAATATCATTCAAAACTTGTAACATTATATATATTTTTTAATGAGAGAGGGAAGAAATGAAGTAAAAACCATGTTTAATTTCTTTGCAAAAGATTGTCAGAAAGTTTTCTCTCATTCACCTCATTTTCTGCATTCTTTCTGATATTAGTGGTAGTTTTTATATTTAATCTTTTATTTGATCAATGAAGATGTGTGGACCTGTTTAATACTCATCCTAAAACTCCTTCTCTTATGTTCCAAGTAGGAAGCACTCTGATCATTCCATAAATTAGAATTAAGATTTTTCACAGACATATAGGTGCATTTCTCTTAACTAGGAATTATCACCTGAACCTAATTTGTTATTAAATTGGTCTTTGTTCCATTGAAGTGTAACACTTGTCCATTTAGTGGTTACTTGGCCTTTTTTTTTTTCAATATATATCAGAATATAGAGGTTACAAACACCTTAAGTTCCTTAACATCCTTAACATTGGGCATAGATTAGCAGATCTTAGTAGCTTAATAGAGACCAAGTTTGATAATGATCAAACACTTTGAAGAAAAAAGCTGGTAACAGTGACAGATTCACAACCTCTTCTACTTAGAGAAATTGCAACAACTCCCTTGCCCTAAACTTTTTTTCTGTTCTTTTTCCATATTTACATGTTTTGTTAATATTGTTTTTTCTTGTATTTTCACCATTCTCTTTGCCCTGTTTTTTCTCATTTCTTTCTCACTGCTGTTTTACACTACAAGAAGAAAACAGTTCACATACCTAACATAGCCATATATCCATCTGAATATCCCTTTTCCTTTTTTCCTCAGATCCTCAGAAGTATTCCTTTATTGCTGTTTTGCTGTTGTCTATATAAGAAATTGAAGACTACTTCACTGGGCATGTAATATTTAACATGGGACATCTTTTTCCTGTGAAATCTCTAAATTGGTGGGATTATATTGTGAACAAAGCAACATCTTTAATTCCTTTCATTCATGTAAAACACAGCCAAAATGATATCATTTGGTGAGGTTAGATTTGGTTTGGCCTGGTTATTTGCAGCCACCTTTGGAAGAAACTGTGAGCTCATTGACTGGAAAGGTAAGAAGTCAGGAAGTGTTGGACATTGGTGTTCCAGTTTTGTAGAACTGCAAAACAAATACTACTTACACTTGCTCTTTCTCTCCACATTCAGTTCCCATATCCTTCCAACCCAAGTATATTTGTTCCTGTTGCTGCTGTTCTTCCTCCAAAGTGCACGAGATCAGCCCAAATCAGCCTCTCCTCTCAGGCACCGTGCTCCAGCTCTTGACCATTCTGGTGGCCTCCACCAAACTTGCCCTTGTTTCCGAAAGTTGGAGATCTTAAAACCATTTATAGATGCAGGCTAATGAGTGCCAATGATCACTTCGCTCGGTCTTCTTGCCTTCTTCCTTTGATACACCCCAGGATGCTGTTGGTCATCCATGTTGCCAAGACACACTGTCTCATGCTCAGCTTGCTGCCCACTAAGACCTTCCCATCTGCCATGGTCTTTTCAGGCCAGCTGCTCCTCAGATTCTCATTCCTGTCCCGTATCACTGCAAGAGGCTTCTCCTTTCTGGGTGCAGGGCTTGGCATTTGTCCTCATTGAATTTCAGAAAGTTCTTGTTGTATCATTCCTCCATCTTAGCCTTGTCCGTCTAAATGTCAGTCTGGCCCTTAGGTGAATCATTAGTGCAGCTAAAATCATAGAATCATAGAATCATAGAATGCCTAAGGTTGGAAGGGACCCCTAGAGGTCACCTAGTCCAACCCCCCTGCACGCGCAGGGCCACCTAGAGCACATGGCACAGGGCTGCATCCAAGCAGATCTTGAAGATCTCCAGAGAAGGAGACTCCACAACCTCTCTGGGCAGCCTGTTCCAGTGCTCTGTCACCCTCACTGTCAAAACATTTTTCCTTAAGTTCCTGTGGAGCTTTTGATGCTTCAGTTTGTGACCATTTCCTCTAGTTCTGTCAGTGGCCACCACTGAAAAGAGGCCATCCCCATCCTCTTTACTTGAGGGGTATATAAATACCTCCCTTGAGGTACTTATAGACACTGATCAGGTCCCCTCTCAGCCTTCTCTTCTCCAGCCTGAACAGGCCCAGCTCTCTCAGCCTTTCCTCATGGGGCAGATGTTCCAGGCCCCTGATCATCCTATTAGCTTCTACCTGGCAGCAGATGGGACAAAAATGTCATATGTAATTTCTATGTAATTACTTGCTTGTTGTGTGCATTTAGGTCTACTCACAAAAGGTTTTGATTTGCTGTTATAAAGAGGCAACACAAATATTAGTATTATGGGAATAAGGAAGAAATTTTTGTTCAGAGATCTTCCTGTGAGTCAAATGTTTCTCGAGGCAGCAGGTCTTGCTTTGCTATCCTTTGCTTGTGGTAAAGGCTATGGGGAAAATATTACCATAGTCCTGTATATGCTCGAAAGAGCTATGCATTTAATGATAAGACCATTGGGTTGCTCAGTGCCCCTCCAGAGCCTGTGGCAAGTGGCTTGAGCCAACGTTACATGCACTAGGATAAAATGTTATCTGCCTGGTTTCTTGTCTGTTCTCAGAGTATTTCTTATCCTTGGAGAAGGAAGGAGATAATAAATCTTCTGCTCTTCTGACCACTGAGAATGGAATATTTAGATGTTATTTACTCAAATGGAATAATAGAAGGCTTTGGCTTCCCTTACCATACCAAACAGTACCCAAAAGATTGTAACTAAAAGATTCCACTAGTGACGAAATTATGAAGACTTCTTCAGGTGAATAGGCATTTATACTCTTCATTCCAAGATACAGGGACAGAGATAACGAAGTATTCTAATATATGTACTTAAATGGCCAGTAAAAATAGCTTGTTAGACACAACTATACAGTTTATGAGAGAGAATCATGAGAAAAAAATCAGTTAAAATATACTTCTGAAAATACTGAAGGACATATATTGCAGGCAGAATTATCTTTCCATGGGATGTTTTCAGATTTTGCATGTCCTTGGAGACAGTCTGTGTAACCAAGATCTTTATGAAGAAATAAAACACATTCATATCCCATTCATATCTTTGCTTGTAATTGCAGAAGAAACCTTCCATCATTTAGATGTGAAAATCCCAAGGGGCTGTACAGAAAATAAGAAATGTGGAAATAAAATAGTAGCAGTGATGCACTCTACAAAGTGTCAATATATCATCCTGGGGCCAAATTTAGATGAAGTATTGGAGCTGAATGACTTCATTTCCATGGCCAGAAACCACAATGCTTGAATAGCATCTTGTTGTTATTATTTTTGTATTACTACACACCATGTTATGTGCATTAAAGACTCCCCTTACTCAATCCCATTCACATTAATATTTAGCTGCTCGGACAGAAAACCTGATAACCCTATCATCTGCATCACAGACATGGCTCATTTGTGCTTTTTCTGATCTTCCTATGGAATACAAGATTTCAGAGGAGTCTAGCAAAATTCATTCAGGGACCTTTACACCTAAGAAGCCCTTCTGTCTCAACTCACCAGTGTGCCTGCTCTGCGCTGAGCCGTGACAGAGCTGCTGCAGTGCAGATAAGAAACTGCTTGGCATAAACATGCACATTATATGAATAGTAACTGCAGGTACCAAAAGTGTTGCAATAGCATTTTTCCAGGTGTCACATGTCCCTGGTTGTCTTTCAGGTACACAGGACTCTCCAGACAGCATGTGTTCAGGCAGCAAGTCACTGCTTGAAAATGTATTAGCGGTGCAAACTACGTGAATCTGATCAGATGCACCCTCGTTACTGTACACTCCTTACACTCCCTAGCATTTGGATTGAAAGGTGGCAAAACCAGTGGTTATGTTTAAATAAGCTTGTATTAAAATCATAGAATCATAGAATGCCTAAGGTTGGAAGGGACCTCTAGAGGTCATCTAGTCCAACCCCCCTGCACCTAGGGCAAGTGGCACAGGACCACATCCAAGCGGGTCTTGAAGATCTCCAGAGAAGGAGATCACCTCCCTCGACCTGCTGGAGATGCTCCTCTTAATGCACCCCAGGATGCCATTGGCCTTCTTGGCCACAAGGGCACACTGCTGCCTCATGG
>JAWLRI010000202.1:216667-233215 GCA_034781795.1 Crypturellus tataupa | reverse complement strand
GGATTTGTGGGTATCAAGATTCCTCAGGAAATCTCTGACCCAATCTTCCTCTACCCTGGGTAAATCTTCCTCTCTCCTGGCTCCTTCTCTCGTCTCTAGGGCCTGGGATTCTACTGGGCTGCCCTTGGTAAACACATGATCTTTACTTACTTCGTGTGCATCCATACTTCTCCTTTAAGTCAGAAGTGCCCTTTGGAATTCTCCCAGGAGAATTCCTCACATGCTGTGCTTTGGTCCATAGAGTTACTATGTGTGTGTAAAATGGATTCATTTTGAAGGAAGATACTCTGGAAGATGCCTTGAAGGACACCTAACAAGCTCCAGCTGCTTATGGGTATTAAACCGTAGAGATAGACCATACTTAATCTGAAGTAAAATGCCTCATACACATGGTGTTCATGCCAGTCTTAGAAATATTTTTTTTTCTCCCTATGAATATTGTGCCACACATTTTGGACCCAACAGCTTTGAATTAGAAAAAAAAAAAAAAAAGATAGTGCTTAATAGTAATGGTCTAGGCTCACATATGATGGCAAGATTATCACTAATATTAAGCCAAATCATTCATTTGATTTACACAGGGAAAAACTAGAGGTTTTTAATAACACTTGTTAAGGTATCTACATACCTCCCACATGAAACAAATGGCAAACAGTGAATTCCCTCCTGACTTCAGGGAATTCCCAGTCTTTATCAGGTTACAGAAATATCTGTTTGTGGATTGACTATATATACCTACTTACAAAAAACACATCCCCTCAAATAAGACTTTTTTTTTTTCCTGCAGATGGAAAGGAGAGCACTAGTTTTGTATTGTTGTATTTCTACTTGCATGCCTTGTTCTTTTACCTGAACTACACCTTTGCAATTTATGTCATTCTCCACTCTGTTCTACGATCAACCAAGTGAGTATCAAGGCTGGGAATTTTATTATTTTCTAGAGCTGACCACAAACATTTTTTTTTTTTTTTTTTTGTTTCATGAAAGGAAAAAAGAAGACTTTTGGAAAACACTGGGTTTTGTTTTTGTTTTTGTGA
This sequence comes from Crypturellus tataupa, assembly GCA_034781795.1. Taxonomy (NCBI): domain Eukaryota; kingdom Metazoa; phylum Chordata; class Aves; order Tinamiformes; family Tinamidae; genus Crypturellus; species Crypturellus tataupa. The sequence continues at coordinate 232,178 of JAWLRI010000202.1, read as the reverse complement.
GGAAGCTGTGATAGATACTATTTCCAGCCTACTCAGCGCCCAGGCAATAACCCAGTGGCTAGAACATTCAACTTGGATGTGGGGGGAACTGATCTGCTTGCTTATGACAGATTATGCTCCCACAGACTCCATCCCACATACCAAGCAAGTTTCTTACTTACCAAATTATAGCATCATCCTCTTTTAAAATGTCAGTCTTCTCTGGTATATCTTCCTTTCTGTGTAAACAGCTAAATATAAGACTAAATCTACAGTTTGGTGATTAAAGTCCTTTGCAAGAAGAGAGTTGGGTTCCAATGTCTGTTCAAATATCATATTCAAAGCAGAGATTAGATTTTAGATTATCGATGTCACTTGGTTTTGATGTCTTTTTTTTTTTTTTTTTCTTTTCCTCAAGATATCCTAGCCTGAAATGCTAAATTTAAACATTTCATTGTAATTTGTCTTTTCTTTTTTGGGACTAAGGCAGGGTCAATACAAATAAAAATAATATTAAACGACTCAGAAAATGCATATCATTCTTTTCAAATTACCCAGAACATGGAATGAAATGGCCTTGACACAGTTAAATGCTGTCATGATTCAAATATAGGTATATAATACAAAATAGTGGTGACATTGCTATATTTTAGTGTAAGAACAGCTGTCTCTTTAACAATTTAATCACATTTGAATTTGACAGAAGAAGATGAAAAAACACCATTTGAAGTGAGCTAACTAGTATTTTGTTCAAATACTTTGTCTTCTGACGGACACAAAGGCCCATTATATACCTATTTTCATGTTGGCTTTACGTACATCAGAATAATCAGAAATAGTCCTTTTTTTTTTTTTTTTAATTCAGAGACTAGCTTCTCTTCTTAGAATCCAAAGTTAAAGGTGCAAAGCAAAAAGCCCCTTTATGTGAGATGCCCAGTCCCAATACAGAAGACTATTTTCAGAGAGAGTGCTAGACATGTTACAAAATTGGAACTTAATATGTCTTTGATAACATGTCATATATACATTACAAGCATCTCTCAAACATGTGATTCAACCTGATAGAACAAGAACTGCAAATAGACTATTGCTTCCTCCTCTTAAAAAATGTTAGTTTGAAGTTCTAGTTCTTAAAATCACTAAGGACTTTCACAGAATCACAGAATGGTTGAGGTTGGAAGGGACCTCTAGAGATCATCTAGTCCAACCCCCTGCTCCAGCAGGGATACCCAGAGCATGTGGTACAGGGTGGCATCCAGGCAAGTTTGGAAGATCTCCAGAGAAGGAGACTCCACAACCTCTCCGGGCAGCCTGTCACCAGCCACCACTGTTGCAGTCAGCCCAGAATGGTGACAAGCAGTGTCTCCTCGGCAGATAGGGGCTGAGCAGGAGGTGCAGCCATGTGGCCAGCGCATGAACAGGTTGCTCATTGGACAGCCTCGCACATAATCATCTGTCTGGTTGGCTGGTTGAGTTGCTGGCTTCACGTGCTGCCCTGCAGGGTGGGGGCTGCTCCAGGGTCGGAAGCTGTAAAAGTTGTGTTTAACTGTAAATAAAGGGCTTTGTTCACCATCACAGAGATCCTGCTGCTCAATACACCCACCCACAAATGCCGCCTAATGTTGGACTTAAAAACTAGCAGTCTCCTCCGTTGCACTGCCCAGCTGAACTCCGGGACTCATGCTGAAAGGAAGCGTCCTTTGTGCATGCAATAAAAGCCTCTTGAATGTCCTTCTTCATGTCCTTCTTGTACTGGGGAACCCAAAATTGCACGCAATTCTCCAGGTGTGGCCTCACCAGAACTGAATAGAGGGCAGGTTCACCTCCCTCCACCTGCTGGCAATGCTCCTCCTGATGCAGGCCAGGATCCCTTTGCCTTCTTGGCCATGAGGGCACATTGCTGACTCATGGTTAACCTGTTGTCAACCAGGACTCCCAAATCCCTCTCCACAGAGCTGCCTTCCAGCTTCCTAATCTGTACTGATGTCTGGGGTTATTCCTCCCCAGGTGCAGGACCCTGCACTTGTCCTTCCTGAACCTCATAAGGTTCCTCTCTGCCCAACTCATTTTTTTCAGTAATTTCTTCAATATTAAACTCATATAAAGACATATTACCTTTCCATTTCAGTCTTAAAATATTTGGATAAATATGGACCATAATTTTTCCCACTTGTGTTTTTTTTAATATAAAATGCCTTTTTTTTAAAGAGAAATAAAAAGTCTGGGGGAAAATGGGGAAAATTTCAGAGATGCAAAAATCATCCTCTTCACTCCTACAACTGCTACCACTTCTATGCTGAGTTAGGAAAAGTAAAACACCTTCCTAGTTGCCCTCCTGGAATGGTCCTGTCACCTTCACTCTGCGCTTTCTTTGGATAAAAAGAAGAACATAAGCCTTCAAGGCAGGGTGTCACAGAATCAAAATCATCCTTGAGCAAAAGAAGCTGGAGGGTAGCTCTGTGCTGGCAGGCAGACCAGAGGCTTGGCAGAGAGTCAGGGAGCCTGTGAGGAAGTACCACCACTGACTGCCTTGAATATCCTTGTTTATCACACTCTCTCTCCCTGAGACTACAGAGAAATTCACTGGGATTTCACAGGTTGGCCCATGTCAGAACAATAGTTCTATCATGGTCTGCCCAGGAATAAGCCTGTTTTGGAAATCTCTATCTCTGAGAAGAGAGACAATTTTGTTGTTGATGGTGGGTTTTTTCTCTGTTTGATTTAAACCTTAGATCTGGATTAAGGATGCATTTTTTTTCCATCCTTTCTTTTCTTTTCCTTATGGTGTGAAAGTAAATCATAAAACTTAGGAAGGATTTATATTGAACAGAAACAACACTTCACTTTTTTAGTTAGGAAAACTGAACATACAAGAATTAAAATAGGAAATCTTGAAAAGTTTAATCTTGTCAACCTAAAAATTTCGCATCTTGTTTCACATCTTAAATAATTTCTTTTCAGTACTAGTACTAACAATAATAAATCACTATATTAAAAAATGAAAATAAAAAAGCAAAAGACACACTTCCAAATATAAAATAAAAACACTAGGCATTACTATCATGTATTTAGAGTATGAGAAAATGGAAGATTTTTGGATAAAATTTGTGCTGAATATGGCATAATTCCCTCCAAACTCCCAGTGATAAAGTTCAGATTGACTAGAAAGGAAACTTAGATTCAAACTGTGTGTTTCTGAAAGTGTGTTCATATTTAGCTGTACTAAATATCTATGCTCTATGGAAAAAATAGGATGTCTGTTATCACTATTTTTAGTTCCATTTTTTGTATTGTTGATTTGAGTTTTTTGCATGTGGGCAGTTCATTTTGGTTAGGAGCAATTTGATACACATATACCATGTGAGTAATTTTAACTTATTTTTAGCTTGATAAACCAGAAGTCCTTCCATATTTTTGCATGAAGTTTTAACATCTGATGATACATTCCTTTGTTATCTATAGCTCTGCAATTTATCATCATTTATCATCATCTAAGTAATAAGAATATATTTAGTCTTACAAAATTTATGATTTTGGAAGTGATGGGATTGCTATTTCTATATTTTTCTTAAATGCTGAATTTTGTGCAACTAGTTTTCAGTATTTAATCTGTTTAGAAAAGTAACAATATTAGAAAAGTTATAACATTCTTGTTGACAAAGTTCTTACAGGGAATAGCTATTTTATAGAAAAGTGAGAAAAGTGATGACAAATGTTTTTAAGTCAGTTCTTTAAAATCATTTTGCATATGTTTGCATGGATCTTTATCACATAAGTTGCTGCTTATTAACAGACTAAGATGGAAAAATGGGAATCCAAGTCTATACCACATTTTGCATACAGATTTAAGTCCTTGTTTGTTTCCAAATTCCCCTCTCTTCAGGAATGTGTAGATACAGTTTGTATGCTGCTCGAGTTTATGGCATCATTTAACAGGATCACAATGAAGCATCCAATCACAGCATTTACAGATTGGGCACTCCAGAGCCACCTTAATTACCATTTTATTATGAGTCGTCTACATTTGCAATAAGGTCCAAAAAGGTCCACTGCCATTGCAGAAGACAAGATGTGATTTGTAAGCAGTTTATTCCTTCCACAGGCATCCTTTATAACAGCTGTACTAGGTCTTGAACTTTACTGATCTTCTCTGTCAATCTATTCCGATTGTGTGAAAGTGGTAAGTTAATAAACATGAGTAGTTTGAACTATTCTTGGTAGATGACTGGAGTACTACATTTCAGTGCTGTACTGACATGGTAACTGATATGCCTGTAGACATGGATAATGTTGAAGAAGCATTCTAGGGTTTTGGACACTTGTTGCCTTGGATTCTAAGACATTTTGGGGAGTGACTCTATGCCTGCTCAGTTGAACATGAAACCTACTGTAAAATCTTACTTTATGTGTGTGTGTGTGTGTATATATATGTGTATATATACAAACATACACACACATATATTTTTATATACATAAACAATATTTACTATGTGTACATATATACAATATTTACTGCTATCAGGGCAACTCTCAGAAGAGGTACAGCAAGATGTCACACTAAAGTTGTAACGCTTCACTCATCAGATATACAGGTTGTAATACTTAGGAATAAACAGGTGAAACTGGCCTATTGTGCTTTCTTCAGTGAGAACAAAGTGTGGTTTAAGTACTCATTCCTTTTCTATTTTGGAAGGTGGATCCATTGTACATACGCAAAGTGAAACATACTTGGTATTTCTCGTTCTTGAAGTGAAGCACTTCAAACTCTTGGAAGTGTTTTTGATCAGAGCAGTACTGTGTCAGGGACAGTAATTCAGACAGCTGAACTGCAGAAATAGATATATAAAAATAGCAAGCAGCCCCTAACCTATAAAAACCCAGAATATCAAAGTCAAAAAGAGTAAATTCAATAATATAGATTCAAAACTGTGTTTCTTTTCTAATTCACAGATTATAGTAATCAGTAAATAAACAAAAGAATTTTCTGCCTTTCTGTTTTAAAGATTTTCCTCCAAATACGTATTTTCATTTTCAAATACTAAGAAGTATTTTTATTTGCTTTTCATATATGTGTAATCATGATCTATGAAGACAAAAGAAAATGCTGTATGTAACCTGGAATTTAAGAGACAGCTATAAACACTTTTACTTATTTACATTTTAAAATGCACTCAATTTTAGAAGATTACTTTTCTCCTTCATTGCAAAACCCTTTTGCAAAAGAAGAAAAATTTTCTCACTTTGCCTGCAATAATCCCTTCCTGATTACTAGAACTGTGACTACAGAAAACGGGAGGTGGCTCTTCCAAACATAGGCAAGTCAAGAGGATAATGATTTTACATCTTTCTTGGTTCAGAAAAATTCAGAAATAAGCTATAGTGGAGTTCAAACAAGTCATAGCTCTGAAGTTACAGAAAATACTCTGCGGACTGTCTGTACAGCATGTGCATGGGGAATAACTAGATTATGTCTGTCAAACAATAAATAAAACAAGAGAATCTTTAGAAGATTAAAGATTAGTAAACTGCTATTACATTTAATATAGTAGTATAGCATAAAGCAAATAGCATTTTAATTGCAGTGCTTATATGCCTTTTTATATGTATTTTTAATATATTTCCACTAAATTAATATAGTCTTGTCAGTTAATATTATTCAATAAATTAATGTAGCTGCTCTGTGTAAAATAATTAAGGTAAGTTTAAAATGTATTTTTGGAATCTTCAAAGCATAAAATTCAATTCTAAGTTTTTCTATAATTTCAAGCTGTTTGCAATAAAATCATATATTTAATGATTAATATATTTAACAGGTTTTAGAAAGTCTACTTAGCTATATTATAGCACTCTTAAATGTCATACAATTTTTCTTCTAATTTTTATGATCTGTATTGATATAGCAGAGCTTTCAGTGTATCATTCTGAAGTATGGGAAAGCCACAAAAACAGTAACCAAATATACCTGACAAAAAATGAGAACATTGTATCACTGAATGCAGTTTGCTCTTTTCTTGCAGAAAATTTAAATTATTTATGATAAAACTTCACAATATCCTAAGAAATGTGCAAGTATATTTTTGTATATACAGCCTCTCTACATCACCACACAAATCATTACAAAGGAAGATTTTGTGTGGGCCAGGTTTTGTGTAAGAATTAGGTGTAGAGCTTAGTAAGTGAGAAAAGGAAAATTTTTGAAGATTTATCTTCAAAGATTTAGTAGGTTAACATTACTGCTTTACAATCAAAATAGAAATTCTAATATATTTTCTCATTTATCTATCCGGACCATCAATCTATGCTTTTCTTAAACATTTTTTAAGAAACAATTTTAAACCTTGTTTTAATATAAACAATATAGCATATGTTTGAGCAGTTTCAGCCAAAAATGAACAGAAAATCTGTAGTCTTACAGGTTATAAAGTAAATGCTGTAGTATTCTAAACTTTTCTAACTCCAGTAAGACATTTTGACTTACCTTAAAAGCGTGGTAGCTGACACTGACTATAAGAGTGTTTTTTTGGTATACTCACTCAGTTATGAGCCACTTATTTTAAAGCTGATTTTTTTTAGTTGCAAAATTGTACAATTGTTATATTCAAAAGCATGTAAGTGAAGAACAGTACCTTGAAAGCAGTGAGAAAGTTGGGTACTTCTTAGTTGTGCTTACTGAAAGTAATTCCATATTGACTTTAGATACTGTCAGGTTTTTTCTTTTTTTTTTTTCATTTGCTGTAAACAGAACTTTAGAGCATAATTTTACTAAAGAAACTTAGAAGTTTCCCTACTAGAATTTTCAGTAGCAATTGAGCGTGAATTCTTAAATCAGCACTTACAGGACAGAGAAATAAGTAATGAAATGCAAAATCGTTAACCTCAAGACTTAGCTGACTAACGAGAGAAAAAATTCTGCAATTATTTTATCTTGAAGATATGTATCCACTTCATTCCCCTGTAGGCATATGGAAGAACAAAAAACAAATAGCCAGAGGGAAAGCTATAAAGCACTTATAACCTACAGCATTTGACCACTTAGAGGAATAGGAATAGCTATTTTATTTGGTTATCACAAGATGACCAGGAGAAACACCTCAAAATCCAGTACTTACTATCCCCAGGTTTCCACTGTAATAATAAATATTAAGTATGAAGAAAAAAAAAATCCGTGATACGAGTGATCACAGTGGAAAGGAAATGTAAGACTTTTTTTCCAGCATCAAGTCATAATGACTGTGAAATGGTTCCCTGATTTCTTTAACTGCTTGATCATTTTTGTGATTCATGAAGCTGGGTGCTTTATATCCCGTCACACCCTGAGACAGGTAGTGTTGAAATATCTTTGTATTTTCAAATAGTTTTGGGGTTTTTTTTTCTGGATTTCACTCTTACGGAAGAAAAGAAAGCTTTTATTTTCCTAAGATGCTGTACAAAATTACTTTGCATTTTTTTAGTCTTGTGGCTGTTTTAGACATCTAGTATTTTTTGTGCCTCTAAAAATCTAAATACTACATTGCAGCCTTTTGTGCATCATTCCCAAGCAGAGAAAATGTATAGACTAACTAACATTCTTAGATAGAGTGTTTATTTTTTTTTCACAAGATCTCTTTTTTTCCCTCTCAGCTCAGAGGGAAAAATTCAGAAAAAAAAAAAAAGATTTTTCCCTGAGGTCTTTCCCTATACCCCCATACCAAATTTTAGCTTATTCAAGTTTATTTGCCATTGGTCACAGAAGATCCTGTAAAATAAGGTTCATAGAAAATCCATGTGATAAAATAATTATAAAATAGATGCTCCAGTATGTATTCTGTACTGTATATGCGGTATTCTGTATAACACTGACATGGTCCAAAGTCCAGCTTGGCTAAAGAAAGTGATCACCCTCCCAATGTGACAATTTTTCATTCAGTTGGAGTATTATTATTTTTCTATATTTTTATATAACCTAATACCCAGAATTCAAACTCACATGCACACTTGGATATTAAGTCCAGATAGGCAGCATTTAAATTAGGAGACATTGACAGATATGCAGGTGCATTTTTTTTTATGACATATCTTTATAAAGTGTAAACTTTTATAGTTTGTACTTCATAGTGTAATATAACAAACTGTAATCACCTTATATATCATTAAAACAGAATTGTTATCTTTAGAATTTAGTATAATAATGGCTAGATAAATTGCTGTTTATCTTAAAACAACCCCAAAATATCATTTTGCTACTCGTTTTTTTTTTTGTTTGTTTGTTTGTTTGTTTTTTCTAGAGATATGGAAGATAAAGTGCACAGAATAAAAAGGAAACACAGTATGCAGTGTAGTAGATATTATAAAATACTAAAAACAATTTGAAAGATTTGAATTCAGTAAAGCTTTCTAGTTTTGTTTTTGTAGCCTGGAAACATGTCAAGGTGAAAAATTACTTCACAATCTGAAGTTTCCCTTGCTGGGCTATTTTCTTTTGGTCTATGATAGTAGGATAAAATATATAAAACATATTTTTATACATTTTGCTTTCATTATGATATATAACATATATTTTTATCTTCCATGATTTGTGTTTATTTTTTTATGAATATAGCAGAGAGATATGTCTAAAGCAATCAAAGCTTCTTAACTACATGTAGTAAAAGTGGATTGAATTTTTTAGAGTACTGAACTCATGTCTGGTTTACATAAATGCGTTATTCTACAGACTTGTCAGTGGCAGGTTAACTTTCAGCAACACAATTGAGACCAAGCTTAATGAGCAAAACCATCAGTAGTCTACACAGTTTCACAATGGAATTTTATGTCAATTGCTTTGTCCTATTTCCTTCTTTTTTTAAACACTGTATTATCCATCAGTTACTACTGAATGTGAACAATTTTTATCATAAAGATAGGAAAGTACAACATACAAGCCAGTAAGTCTAAATTGTTACTCAGCATGTTAAGAAAAACTAACAAAAATTGATTTCAGCAATTGTAGTGACAGCCGCATTTTATTACACAAAGATTTCTGAAAGGAAAAGTCTTTAACACATTCATAGAGTATAAGATTGGAAATAATGGGATTAAAGCAAACAAAGAGATTAATTTTGAACATTAAGAGATACACTAGGCTAAAAGTACAGTTAGTTTTTTTAAAATGATTAAAACAATGCTTGTCAGGGAAGATACTTTATTTTTCATTGCTTCTAATACATAGGCAAGAAGATCTCTTACAGTCACTTGCTGCCCTATTTATATTCCTTTATTATAAATACTGTTTCTCAAACATTTATTACCACATAATACCACATAAAAAAATCCTAAAAAATAAAGTCTCTAAAGAAACAGAAAGGAGAATGTGAAGAAACAAAGCACAAGGCAATTGTTGCATTGGGCAGCAAAGTATTTGAGATCACAAATTGTGGACAGACCATGGAGGTCTCAGGTCATTGGCCACTTGCACCAGTCTAGGACAAAACCTAGTCATCATATAAGAGTGATGAATGTTCTCCAGAGCTCCTTGAAAACAAGTCAGCTCTTTCTAATCTATCAGACTCTCATTATGTCGAAATTTAAAGCCTTATTTGAGGTCAAATTCTACCTCTTAACCATTTGTCCAGGACAAAGCATTGCATGTGAGAACACAAACAACCTATGTCCCAGGGACATATAAATTATGCACTAGCATTATGTTATTTGAGGAAAAATGACTTGGATTACTTTAAATGTTAAATGTGTTTTTATTCTAGTTCAAGTACATTGCTCTAAATCAGACAAACCTACTGGAGAAATCTTGCCACTCTTGTTTCAACATTTCCAATATTATTCAAAAAGTTTCCTTTTTATGTTACCCTTAGCAAATATAAGAATAAGATAAAGGTTATTATTACTATTTTTTGTTTGTTTATTTGCTTCCTTGTTTTCACCCTGAATGGTCCTAAAGCTCTGTAGAATTTTGTGCACACACATTATGCTTTCATTGCCATGAACGAGTCTTTATAAAAGGGAGCTAAAATCTATTTCTTGGGATGTTATTATTGTTGTTATTTTTATTATTATCTGTTAGGGTATAATAAAATTGCTGTTATTACAACTGCTGCTGCTCCTTTAAGTTCTAATACAGCTCATACCAACACTGCTTTGCTCCTAGTGTAGCTCAATAAAAATGATTTTTGTGATTATTAGAAAAAAAATCTCTGGTTCCATACTGATCTGGTACTCTCAGGTCTGGCCAAGACCTGAGTTGTTTTAACACTTCTAAAGAAATGGAAAGGAGGATGTGTAGCAATAGGGTTCTAACCCTAGACCCAACTCCTGGACCGACTTCCATGTGGGAGAGGTGGAAACAGAAAGCCCAGTGGACCCAAGGCTGAGAACCCAAAGCATCAACTTTATGGTCCTTCAGGTGAGAAGGAGGAAGCCACAATCTCTCCATGGTTGTTGCAGTCGACCCAATGGCTAGAGTCTTTAGCTTGCTGAAGAGCTGTTCTCTCTCTTCATCCTTCTACTTGAGGAAGACTGAAGTATTGCTCTGAGAACCCCCAGGATACATAGAAAGAGGACATAAATTTTTTGCTCGGTACATATGACACATTTTTCCTTTGCAAGCGTTTGACTTTACCAACTGTATTCTCAGAGTTGAAGCCAAAGCAGAGAAAGTAAAAGTCACTTGGCCACCAGAAAATTGTTAAAGTAATAGCTGCTCTGGCCAAGGCAAGGTCAGATATATCTTGGGATCCTCTACTGTCAGTTAAATGTGGAGCCTATGACCTTCTGCTAATAATAATGAAAGTCATATTTGCTGAGCTAGATGAGCTAGAGTATAAACAGAGCAAAAGACTGTCCCTGTCCGAAAGAGTTCATTGTCTTAAAAAAAAAAAAAAAAAGTGACAGATGGATACAGACAGATGGGAGAATAGCAGGTAAACAGTTCAGCAGGGTGGTAAGTGGTCCCAGTGTACCATCTGCCTAACTGTTGTCAAGTATTTTCTGTTTGTTTTGCTTTGCTTTTTCTTATTCTGTTTTGGAAAGAGAATGTAAGGATCACTGCAAAACTATTTTTTTCAAATAAGGTTTGAAAAAGGAACTTGCAGAGCATTCTTGTTTCTGGTGCTGTATAAGAGACATCCTTTCTTGCACCAACATCCTTACTCGAATATTCAAAAGCTGGATGGTGGAAGCTGGAGACTGAAGCCAAAAGGTCACTGAATAGGAGGACTTTGAAAAAGGAGATAAGTAAATTATGTTTCATGAGATGGAAAGTTGTGTCAGTGAGGAACGCAATAAGGACCATGACATTATCAAAATAGGTGTAAAGTTTGCAACTAAATTCTGATTCAGTAATAATGCATCTGGTTTGCACGGGTCAAGGACAAGGGAGAGGAAGGAAGAAATGCTGAGGTTTGGCTCATAGCCTGGATAACCTAGATAGGAGAATTTGAAATATAATTTCAATTCAAATAATTATTTAGTAATTTTGGTGGTAGAATCTTTCCATATAGTGAGGGGAGAAGAAAGAAAGAAATGTACCTGAGAGAAAAATCACCTACTCAGAGAATGCCTGCTCAGGAGTTTGGAAAGGAAGTTCTGATAGAGCCATATTTGTTTTCCTTATATATCTATTGAAATGACTGTCTGGAAAGTGGGGTGTTTGTGTTCAGTTCCTGAAGGAATCTGCACAACTTCCAGAACATCAAAGGGAGTTCTCAAACTCTTCTTGTCACAGCCCCAAAACATACAAAGCTCAAAGAAAAGTTAGGTCACTGCATCAAGATATCCAGATTTCTTTTGCTAGTTCTTCCTTTATTGAATTCACTCTAGTACCCTGAACACTAAATTTCATTTCTAAATTCAATGACTAAAGTTAAATTCCAAATATGCATATATGCAGCATGCTTTTCCTCTCATAAATTGCCATTTTCGAATGCATCACTATATAATGATGCTGTCATCTTTATCACGTATACATACAACATCACATCTTTTTTTTCATGTGGAATGTCAAAAAACTTTTTTTATCATATTTAGGATCAAAGACAGAAGGAAACATTTTCATCTCTTATTCATTAAGAAAACAAAGTAAAATAAAAGTCTTTTGTACATTTTAACTACTTGAAAATACAGAATAAATATTAAGAAGAAATTACCATATTAAAATAATATTTTGGCTTGTTTCCTATTGTATTATATTGTTAGCTTTCCCCTGAAAATAATTTTAATAATGCATGAAACAGTAATTTTCTCTTCTTTCACCTTGCCTGTTGCATTATTATGTTTCAGCAACACTCAGCACTTTTGGTTCTGCATACAATGTGTAACCAGTTCTCAGTAGGAAGTCTGCATCTTTGAGAATATTAAGATCTAAGGGTGGTTGGATTATTCATTGTAAACTACTTTCCTGACCAGTGATTCTGATCCTGTTAATACACTTGTTATGAGAAAATTTTGCCATATATTTTTTGTGAAAAGCTGATGGTTCAAGAATTATCCCTCCGCTTCATTTTCTCTAGTAGACCTGAAACAAAGCACATTAAAACAATGAACTGAAGTCAGGAGGTTTTGTTTGTCTGTTTGCTTGATGTTTTGTTTTGTTTTTACCCGTGATCATGTTGTAAATTGGATGAGTGGATAACTGAACAGGCTGGCGTACTAAATGCCTTTACCTATTGAATCCACCCATTTGGGTCGTTTTTCAGGTATCCTGCACCAGAAAACCCTGAGTCTGGACAAGTTCTGGACAAGTTCTGGTATGTGGTACTTCTGGATAAGTACCACATACCTATTGTGTTATACTGAACATAAAGTTTTTTCCTGCTAATAGCATCATGTAAACATTTAAAGGGAATATCTGGGGAGGTACTCCATAATGAAGTGTTATGAATCAGTTACAAAGTCAGCAGAAACAGCTGCATTGAAAATGCAATCCTTTAATATAAATATATTTTATTTATTTGAATTGAATAAATTGATTTATAGTTGTTGATGTTTTGGTTTTGGATTTTTAAATCACTAGGTGATTATTTTAACTTCCTGGGAAAACATATAACTGAATTCATTTTTTCTTCATATTTAGATCTATTTGTACAACCCTGTACTTGAAAGAAAAATAATTTATTTCTGATCCCTGTAGAGATCAGCAAATTCCCTTAAGCATCTGCATCTGAAAAGATTCATCAGTATAGAATATATAGCTTTAAACATAACAAATGCTTATGTTTCCAAAAGTAAATCTTGAATTTGTGTACATAACTCTACAGATCCTTTAGTATGATATTCAAAGATCAAATAAATCCTTACTGAATATTAAGTCTGGGCATTGCTCCAAGAAGATTAATGATTCCTACTTTTGCTCCCACAGTAAGAGCCACATGCTAGTTCAGCCTGATTGTAGAATCTTTCCTCTCTCTTCCATTTTTGTACTTTTGCATCCACATCCAGCATTACTAACCATTTTCAAATTAATCCAAAGCCAGAGAGAAGTTAAATTAGATAGGAATTTATAAAATAACTTCTAACCTAAGCACAAAGAGAAACTTCAGTTTTAATTGTAAATATAAAAAAAAAGGTATGTAACAGCAAGACCTTACCAGAAATAATATTCCCTAGATTTTTGTATATGAAAATCATTTCTTTATGTGTGCTTTCTGATGATATGGCATTCATTCTCCAGCTCCAGAAGTATAGAGTTTCATCTGTAATTCTGCTGTCTCTTTTCACAAATGGAACAAAAGAAAATGGTTCGCCCTAAAAAACTCTCAGAAGGAAATATCTGTAGCGATCTCTATCATTTTGTTGTCTTGAGTTGAAAATGAGTATTTGGTTCAAATCTTACTTGCATAAAGACTTGTTGATAGGGTGGACAGACCAAAGGGGTCTCATGAGTTTACCATGACAATTGTTGTTGCAATTTTGTTCAAAAAAAGACATTGATATTCTGGAGAAAGTTCAGCAGAGGCCATCAGGGTTGTCAGGGTCTGGAACCTTTGCTCTATGCTTATACTTCATTCATCTCTCTCTCTTCTGTTTATGATGGGTCAATTGTTTTTTTATGACATCTTTTTCAAATCCTCTATGGCTGCCCTTTATCTAGGGTTTTTGTTATGCCTTTGGTTTTGGAAAAGAAATGCTTTTCTATGTTAAAAGAGTGCCCTATGACACTGACTATACCTGGTGTGTATCTCGATTTACCTTTAAAAAAAAAAAATCTTAAACTTTTGATTTCAACCAAGAAGCAAAATCTTTCAGTTGATGACTATCTAGCTCATCTTATTCCTATATATCACAGGTAGCTGAATAAATAAATAAATAATAAAATGGGAATCTGGCTATGCTCTCTAGCATGCCTTTGAGCCCCAAATATACTGGTATAGGTGGAATTCTTCCTGCACAGCTGATTGATTCTTTCTTTGTATACCTCTAAGTGATTGATTTCTCAGCTCTCAAGTATTCTAGCTCCGATATGAATGTTTCTGCTGTAATCTTCAACCTAATTATCTCCTTTCCCTTAATTCTCAGAACTTATGTCCTTTCTCTGCTTTTGGTCTTGTCCTTCTCTTAACCGAGATACTCTTTTTAGATCAATAGTTTATCACTACTTGTGCATTGTCTGTCAGGAGTTCTGTGAGCAATCTCAAGAATAATTTTATACAGGAAAAATTTTTAAACAAGACAAAGTTAGGACACTAGTTTAATTTCTTAAAAAATCATCCTTTAACATGTGAGGTCTTACTGAGCTGGAAGACTAATTGAAAGTTTCTGTTAGGAATTGTGACAAGTGTTCTTTACAGCACAGATACAATTAATTCATAAATCTATTACTTGCCCTTAAAAATATATTTTAGTGCTACATGAGTCCTTCTTTCTGTAATTGACCTCTTCAGCAATTCCCTTTCATTTATTCAAAGACAGAAATTTATTAGAGATTTTGTGTACCATGTCTGGTGTCTGACTTACGAACTTTTAAAAAAATGTCTTAAAAATTGGAGTATGGAATGTCTACTAATGTTGTTATTGGAGCAGTGCCCAGGACACTACTGACTGTCCTGACTGTTAGTTTGTGGAAGAATAGCCTGGAAAAGGGGAAACGTAGAGAAAACCTAGGGCCTAACAGAAGATTTGACATTACAGAAGCTTACTTGGGGTGATACATATCCAGCATGGCTGGTAGGCGCAGAATCTACCTCTCCACGATTCCCTTGGCAACACAATCTGCCCTCTTAGCACACATTGATAAGAGCAAATGAAGGAGGATGGAGATATCATGGCCAAACTTTGCTGGCTTCCCTGCGGAGGGGATAATCTGATGGTGCCATAGAGACGACGAGTGAATGGAGAGTGGAGCGGAGTGAAGACATCGCAACCAAACTCTGTTGTACTCCCTGCAGAGATGGCAGCCTGGTGGTACCACACAGCTGATGAGCCACATAGTGGGATGTCTGGTGCTGGCCCGACAATGGTGGCAGATCATTCCCTTCTGACAAGCTTTACTCAAACTTCTCCTCCTTCTAATCTCATTATAATACCAATACACAACCCCATCCCACTGAGCACGCTCTCTAGATTT
>JAWLRI010000202.1:192193-208611 GCA_034781795.1 Crypturellus tataupa | reverse complement strand
CTTCCTTTATTCAAATAAAGTCTTAGATCTCCTCTGTCTCCTCTTTGGACATTTCACTTCTGGACAGCGAGAATTTTTCGCACAGTCTTAAGTGAAATACAACTCCTTTGTCTGCCAATGTGCATTTACAATGGGTCAGTATAGAAAATTATATCAATTCCACAGATGTCCCTGCCATGTTTATCTTAAGAAGCAAACTATCAACTTCCTGCTATCTTCTTCTCAATAACCATATTTTAAAATCATTTTTGATATGGCTCATCAAGCTGCTGGTTCATTTCTTACTGCATAATTTTGACAAAACCGTTTGAAAAAATCAATGCCTCAAAGCTGTATTTGGCTTTACTGCTGAATCTAATTACAGTGTATTATCATACAAAGCATGAAAGTGAAAATTATTGATGGTGCTTGTTTAGTGAGCGTGCAACTGTTAAGTCTAAATATATTTATTTTAATGGCATGATTTCTCACCACTATAAAGGAGCAAAGAGAAGTAAGCTGTTATCTGGCATGACTGGCCACTTTTAGGTTCGTATTCAAACAAAGACCCCACAGGAGCAATGCTCTATACTATACTACACCTTTGCCAGACAGCATTCCTGTATTGAAGCGCAAGACTAAAAATGACATTATTATTGATATATTTAACTTTATCTGAATAAGAAACATCAAATATATGCTACTATTTAGACAACTCAAAAATCATCAGTTGATGATGATGATGAGAAATGGGGCTACTGTGTTTGTTTTCATGTATGCTTAAGGCTCCTCATCAATCTCTACCCTGCTGTCTTCAGCTCTGATCTTCAGATCTTTAGGAAAAAAAAAAATCACACATCCTCTTTGTAAGGATATACAGTAAGAAACCCTATAGATCTCTCTTGTCAATGTTACAGTGAAGGAAGAATCTTACACAAACAAGCAGGGAAATAACTTGAGACTCTAGTAGAAGTAAACAGGAAAAGGGGAAAAACTGCAAAAGTCAAATTACATGATAGCTGTGCACAGTTCTTTAGGTCAGACTAAATTTTAGTTTAGTGGGACTTTTTTTGTAATTTCTAATCAAAAGAATAAATAGATTTTTTAAAGATTCCAATTGTGTATAAAGAACTCTCCACAGCAGCATAATATACTGTCATTATGAAGGCAAACTTAAAAACACATTTATTTAAATCAAAGTAATATTTTTTTTATTTTTATTTTTTTTTACATATCTGTCCTTTAGCGTGGTTGTGTTATCAAATAAATACAATTTATTAAATATTTTGATAATAAGGTTGTGTTTTGATCCTACTCAAATATATGTTTTTTCAAGCCTGAAGTTTTGACATTTAATTTTTATTCATTTTGTTAGAGTATTTCTACTATTTGCTTTCTTGTTCTGGTTCTAAGCTGTATAGATTTGGTCTTTTTTGTTGAGGATTCTAGATGTTTAGATCCTAGAGATGGAGATAGAAACAAATTTCTGCTCTAAACATCTCTTAAATGGAAAATCAGACATATCCTTACTTTGTAAATGTAAAGGTCAAATTAGGGCATTTAAAATGATTAAAAATAAGTCAGGCTTTGTTGTTGAAGATAGTCATGAAAGGAAATTGAATCTTGTCTTAAAAGCAAAATTTTCTTATTTAAGAGTCTTTTTGACAACAAAAAAGTAGTACTTCTCAGAGTATTACAGTAGAGCAATAGTGACATCCAGTGAGTAGGGTTATAAATCCCCCACTGAATAGCTTGTTACATATTTCAGAATATTTTTCCAGTTTAAAGCTTCTAGTTTAAATGTCTAAATTTGCATGAAGCACTAATAACTTGCCAAGGCTAGCACATTTTACAGTGTGTCTGTTGCTTAATTGATATCCATAATAGAAGTAATCAGTAATATATGTGTATATTTTTTGTAATTCTATTAATTCCTGATTATTGAAAAATAACTGCTCCATTGTCTGCTTACAGCTATTAAAATACATAAATAAATACTAACTTTAGTGTAAGTTTTTTTTTACTTGTTTCTTGTCTTTCCTAGGGGATTGTATTGATTAAGGGAATCAAGCCAAATGTTGGAAGTCAGGAAAGGAATAGCATTTCTAAATTAAAATAATATTTAAGTGCTGACGGTACATAGTTAAATTCTTTAGCAAAATCAGCATTTAGAGAATTCAAACAAATCACTTAGGTAACTTAAAAAACTTTTAAATAGAGAAAGCACAGATAACAGAACTCCTTATATGTGCTTTCTGCTTTGTGAAGGAGTCTACATCCTGACCCACAGCAAAACAAAAAATATATATATAGTATTGAGTCATCTGCTGAGATTTAGCAAAAGCGTAAAATAATCTCCACTGGACAGCTTTGCATTCATTAAAATTATACTATAAAAACAATTATACAAGCCAAACAGCATCTCATTACTTCTTCTGTACTGTCATATAGCAATTACTACTCAGTGAACATACTATAGATCAAAATCATTCCCTTCAGGACCATCAAGCATAATCAGAAAACTCAGGATGCGATGTCAGCAAATACTATCACTTAGTGGGCCCTGATGATAAATTCGCCAATAATTTGGATGAGATCCTATCATTCATCTACATTTCTTAAAAATGTACCAAACAGAGTGAGATTCAAAGTTACACGAGGATGACAGCTCTAAAGGAGAATAATAGCAGCTGCAAACACTTATCACCTCTGCAGAAGCTTTTATCTTCGTGCCAATAAAAGTAGAGGTAGATTCTTAAATTTATAAGGTCTAAGCTCCATGTTCTTTCTCTCTGTCCTTTTTTTTCCTCTCTGCAATTTATCTAAAACCAGATGGTTCTAGGGATTAAAATAATATCTGCCCAGTTACCCACAACAGTGAAAGCTATTAAAATGCTCTGAGGTGTAAAAAAATAAATCTAGAAGGAGCAGCAGATGGGCAAAATTAAAAAGTAGCATTCATTCAGTGAGAATTGGGATATCATACCGGAAGGACTGTATGACAATAAAGAACCCATGATTCTTTAGTATTATAAAATGTAAGAAAATGTATTTAGGGAATAATAATAAAGATTAAAATAACAGCTGGAGGTATTATATTCTTATGCAGGTGTTTCTTGGACAGTTTCACTGCTCAGTACCTACTACAATAAACAAGTCTTTAAGGCATAACACTTAACCTAACAGAAGTTTAAGAAAGACTTTAAGCAAGAACTGTATCTACAGGTCTTGCCACAGCAAAGCTCATCTTTTTTTTTCAAACTCACCAAACTAATCTGCTAGAAATTTTGCCACTATGTCATATTTCTCCACAAGTGAACATTAGCTCTTGAAAACGAGGACCTCAGAATAGTAACAAATTAGTAACTTTTACTGATAAGATATTATTGTAGCGTGGCTGCAGGAAAGGTAGATGTTATAGATTATAGGTTATAGGTTACATCCGTGGAGGTTTTACTACATAGGAAATTATAATTTTATTTCACAAAGTTCAGTGAGATCTCATCTTCCAGAAAAATGAACAATTCTGCATCAGCAGAGGTCAGGTTGGAGGACATAACAGTGCTACTTTTTTTTCTTTTTTTTTTCTTTTTTTTTTTTTGAGAAAATGCTCATTATTCTAACTCTATGAGAAAGGCAAAGTGTTAGATTAGGCTAAGATTTTAATCAACATCACTGTCAACAGAATCTGTTAGTCTTCTCTCAACTTCCTCACATTAAAAAAAAAAAATAAGGATTTGCAATAATATTTACCTTAATATTTGATTTACTGTATAGATCCTCAGATTGATATCTCTTTAAGGATATCTCTTTTATATCATATTGTCTTTATATCGTGTTAGCTATTAAATGTCTTGAAACCTTTCAATACTTGGTACTTGCATTTTTACACTTAGACTTTTTTACACTTGTAATTTTTTAATATGGACATATAAATCATAAGATGTACATTTAGACACATCGTGGTAATTAACACACACCATCAGCAATCACCATTTCTTATAATGTAAAGTTGTTAATAATAATGCAAAGCATTTATTGCATTCTGTACACTTGTAGTGTAAAGGAAACTCAGGTGAGGGCACAGGAACATGAATTTCTCACATCAGGATAGATAGGTGCACACTGAGTTCTACTCATTTTTAATATACAATCAGTATGTAAAACTGAAGTTTCCCTGTTGCATTAGAGACTTGTGCTACAGAAACCTGTGGTTTTGGCTTGAGTTAGAGCCAATGCAAGTCATTGGCTGCTGACTGTGATGTTTTACTCCATGACAGTCAATAGGTAGGAATTTAAGTGCCCATAAAACACAGGCTGTGGCCTATTTTGCCACTTCAGGGGCAATGATTTTGAGAAATTCAGTGACATCTCATTAATGCCTATTGCATTTGGTGATCTGAGCTTTACAGACAGCATCATTCTAGCGTACCATGGTCAGGAAAGACATTCCCCTCTAGCTCTTACCTTGGTATTGTTCCAGGCATTGTAAGAATGGAGTCTAAGGGAGGACAAGCTCGAAAGGCAGGGGGCACATCTGAGACTTCAATGCCTACAAGGACTTAGGTCTCACAGACATTCCTGAGTGATATAATATTTACTTTCTTCAGCAGCTCTATAAATACTATTCAAATTTTCCAAATCAAACACCACAAAAAAAGCCAGAGTTTTTTTCAGGAGGAAATCTCGGTATTCTCTGAAAGACTTTTTTCTTTTATTTAAGGAAGCCCAAATTGAGCCTCTGTAAATAAATTTTAAACATATACAGGAGCGGATGTACTGTGAAATGAAAGAATTCAAAAATATTCTGAAAACAGTGACTGATAAGAGTTAAATGGCCATTTTTTTATGAGATTATATGAGATTATTTCAGTTCCACTAATATAGTTTATATTTACTGAGCCCTACCTAAGTTCTGCTGTTAGGAGTAGCAAAATTTTTAAACCAGCCTTTCTCGGTAAAGTGCTAATTCTCATTATAAGAAGGTACGCTAGAGCCGATTTTCAGATAACTGGTAACATTTAATTTAAAACTCCACAGAGTCTTTGTTTTTATACTACTTCAGTAATCATTTGACAACTTGAGAAGCGGGAGATGAGTACTAGAAAAACTAAAAGCTAGGAACTGTCTCAAAGGAAGTGGGAAGCAAAGGAACGGGAAGTACTGTTTATGAATGCAAGGCAAAAGCAAATGAAAGTCACAGCAAAAACAGCCGGTAATGAGCCAAGAAAAAGGAAATATGAAATTAGATGCATAAGTCGTCCCAGATTATGCTGACTTATTTCCTCACTTTAAAGAGATAGGAAATCTTAAAATCTTACATTATAATTGTGACCTAAATCCTAGTTTCTGACCTGGGCATCAAAAACTCTGCCAGGAAGGAACTGCTTATATAGTAGGACTTCAGGGGACTGCTTATATAGCCTCCTTGAGAATCTTTACACTGTACATTTCTACTTCTTTCAATTATATGAAAAAGCCTGCCAGGAGAGACTACTCACACAGCGAAGTAATTGTGAAGCAAGTAGAAATGACTGAAAAGAAGTAACACGCAATGCATGATAAACTTTATGTCAGGTAAAAAATAAGCATGTTTTTTATTTAAATGTCAAGATTTAGACTTTTATTCTTCACACTTATGGGAGGCAGATCAAAAGACAACAACCTTGTGATAAAATCCATATTTATT
Organism: Crypturellus tataupa; assembly: GCA_034781795.1. NCBI lineage: Eukaryota > Metazoa > Chordata > Aves > Tinamiformes > Tinamidae > Crypturellus > Crypturellus tataupa. Next base: position 202,943 of record JAWLRI010000202.1, on the reverse strand, counting down.
TATTTACATACATTATAATAAGTAAAGCATCTGTAAAATAGATTAAACACCTTGCATTCTTTTATATGCTCAGTGTTACAGATCTTGCATTTTAAAATACAGTGGTAGACAGAAATATGTCAGGGCTCTGAAGACAGAATCCTGAGTTCAGATTTTTTAAAGTAATCTACCTGCAGAGATGTCAACTGAGAATATACAAAGACATTTAAAAGCATGAGAAGTAGCAGACACACCTTGTACTTAAGGGTTCTGTATTAAAAATCTGCTTGAGGCAAAATAACAGCAGAGAAGCAAGGAGCAGAATCAACAATATAAAGGATGCACATTTTTTATTAGTCCAAATATTTATGTTGACTAACTCAAACCCTTTTAGCCACAGCAACCAGGAGGTACAAAAACGACAAAGCTTTGCAAAGCTACCAGTCAGCAAGGGAGCTGGATAACATATCTTTTCCAAGAGCCCTGATAAAGAATGAGGGCAAATAAAAAAGTATTACAAAACTCTGAGGACAGATCAATAGAGTATACTGTTGCTAGTGCTGTGCTTTGATTTATCCTAATATATCCTAATCTTGCAATTAATCCTTTAATGTCAGGCAGTCATTTTAAACCAGGTTCTCTACAAAATCAAGATCATAGTTTTTAATTCCTTAAGGTCACATTAGTAAATCTGGAATATAAAATGTCATCTTTATTTTATTTTGTTTTTCATGTAGCAAGGCAGAAATATTTGTTAGAGAGAGACTATTGTTTTTAAGTAAATAGCATCATACAGATTCTTCTTTTCATATAGTCTTGCAAACTTACTTTGCTGAGTCACTTTACTCAGATGACTTTTACTGATGTGCAAAAAGATTTTGCGAATAGAACATCACAACTTTAACACATTTTTAAAGATAATAATAATAATAAAAATAAAAGCTTTATTACTAATATGAATAACAGACAGTGGGGACTAGCAAGATAACAGGTTAAGCATTAATATGCTCATCAGTCATGGTAAAACACCTTAAAACTCTTTGTTGGTCAGACAGTAGTCAAGCAGATGAGTAAAATTTCACTGCTATTACTTTTTGAACCCCTTTGTTCCTTTAACTACTGATGAATTGCTGTTTTCCACTTCACTGTTCTTCCCCGCCCCCCCCCCCCCTCTTAGGATTTTGTGCCCTTTCATGCCAATGTTTTCCCTCCTGCATTCTTGAGCTTCTAACTATCCCAGTCCTGAAAATCAGTTTGCCTGTCTGCAATTTTACCTCTCTTACCTTGATTGGCTGTGGTTTATGTACTTTCTCGCAACTACTTCCCACAACTTAGAAAGCTTCTCAGAAATCCGAGACACGGTAACACAGTTGTACTGTATCAGAAGCAGCCCTTGTGTCACAGGCAGCTGAAGCCCTGGGAAAAGGGTGACACATTGCACATACCTGTACCATTTTGCCTAATCAAGAGGGGCCACACCAAGGCACTGGGAATCATGCAGCTCTGTTATTAAATTCCTAGCACTCTGCTTAGCACAATTTGGTCAGGGCTAACTAGCACACTCCAAATAATGCCTGAGCACGCTTTCAGGGTTGGTATTGCACCAGAACCATCAAGAAGCATCAAGAAGAGCATAAGACAGCTTAAAAATAAAGACTCCAATACACACAGACATGTTTATCCGTTCATCAGTCCACCAATCTGACCTGAAGTAACGATGCAAAAGAAGAAAGGGACGTACAAGCTAAAAACAGAAGGAAAATATGATAATTGGTGGTAACAGGATGAAATGTTACAGAAGGAAAATATGATAATTGGTGGTAACAGGATGAAATGTTACAGCCAGATACCTTGAGGAGATTGGGGTAGCCAGAATGCTTGGCTGTCCAAAGTCAGCAATCACACTGCAAGTCAAGAATAAAGTCCACAAAACTGTGAGAAAGATCACTTTTCAAAACCAGGACAAATGTATTTTAAAACTTATCCAACATTTTTTTTTTTTCTGAGACAAATATGCAGCAGCACATATGCATGTGCACATGAAAATGGGTATGTTTCAGCTAAGGTTGCTAACGTATTCCTCTCAAAATAACTTCAAAGAATTAACATAATGAATGTGTAAATTAAAGCAGAAACATGTTACATTTCCACTACACTACAAGCTGAAAGCAGCTTGGCTGGTTTGCTTTGAACTTTCAAAATATTCATCTTTTGTAGTTTTAAAGTAGGCAAAAGAATCTGCAGGCCAAAAAGAATAGGTTGTGTTTGTTCTTTGAACAAAGACAAAATTGTTTGAAAAGTAGGCCAGCAACTGGAACAACTAGTTGTATCTTTAACAGTAAGAAAGAATACTCCCTTAAGTATAATAACATGTTTAATCAGAATATTCAAATTTAGGAGTGTGAAACAAGTGTAGTCATTAAATTGTTATATCTCTTCTGATGCTGCTGGTGCTGGGAACCCTGAAGTGATATGACATCAGATAGATCTCTCAATCAGGACATGACATGCTGTGAAGATCCCATGGTAATCTCATCTATGCTCTATCATCCCAGGATTCCCATTAAATGATGTATTAGACTTAAAGATTTGAGTGGACATTCTTTCTTACCAAGATCTGGAAAAAACTGGCACCTACCTGATATACAATGTCTGATAATATATCTGCAGAAATGGAATTTCATGTTTTCCTTCTCTTGTATAAGTTTTGCCATGTTATTGATGTAGTAAGATCAACGGGGCACCAAATATCAATCTTAAAATATTAACAAATATTCTCATTTTAGGAATGCGAGTGGACTTCTTAAGAAGTTTCCCTTATATATGTATAACTATCTCTAGATAAAGAAGAAACTATAAGAAATATCCACACACCAAACATTAGCACTCAGTAAAGAGGATTAAGCTAAAACAGCTGACTAGCCTCAGAAAATCTAGCAATTATCTGAGTCCACACTGTGGCACTCTGTATTTCAGGTATTTCTGGAGGAAAATGTTATTTCTTCTACAATCATGCAGCTTCCATAGATTTTATTTTGTTGTGGGATTACTTATTCCACCAAACTCAACAGAAACACATTAAGATGAGAAAAAAAAGGGCAAAAAAAGACAGAAAATTATATCGTAACTATTCCCTGTTTCCTGTAAGTGATAACGAATTACGTATTTCATGATGCAGTTTCCAGGGAAAGGAACAAAAGCAAAGCAAAGAGTAGAAACTCCATATGCCACACATTGTTGAACACCTGTTTTTCTGTAACACCCAGCAATCCAATGGGTGGGCAGTGCTAAAGCTGTGGTGGAGGAGCTGGTAATGTGTTTTAATCTAAAGGACAGTAGACAATTTAAACTACAAAATGTGTTTCACAGTTTCCCTGTTAGTAAGACCAGAACTAGCATATAATCTTATCATGAGACAAAAGAGCAGAAATGTTGAAGTTGTGCAGGCTTGTTGTTGGCTGGTTAGTGTTTACTGTTATTATAATTATTATTATTGCTTTGTGTATTTCCTTATTTTCCTTTCAAGCAATTTTGCAACTGTTTTCATTGCCCTTTTGTGATCAATGATTTTCCTTCCTCACTTTAGCCCTAGAGGAGAGCTATATTTGCACATTCTCTCTGTGGTCAACCTTGTCCATGTGATAAATGATAGAGACAGCGGATGCTCTGCTTGCCTCTCCTAGATGCTACTATGACTCACTCTCCTAGAAGCACTTTTTACTTGAGGGATCCTGGCTACTAGTGCTTCCCTCCTCCCTTCTCTTTCTGACACCACTGATAGACAAAAAAAAAAAAAAAAAAAAAGAAAAGGGTAAGTATTTCAAAGGAATCATAGAGGACTGAGAAAAGATAGAAAGGAACATGTAAATAAGAATTTACAGTGGTTTATATTGATTTGTCAGTACCATAGAGTGCTATAAAAAGTGCTTCAGATGACAGATAACTTTGTTGGGTGTCCGATCTCTTATTGGAAGACACCTTCATAGTTTGCCAGTGTTCTAATTTCTTGTTGCCTTAAAATTTGTGCGTCATTTTGGAAAAAAAAAATCATCTTTCTTTGTTGACATTCCTACCAAAATGTGTAAGCAGTAAACATTGATAATAACCTTACAGGTATAAGGAACTGTAAGAAGTGTAAATATTTCATTTGGATAGAATAAGATGTAAGTAAAAACCACAAGAAGGCAAAATGTCAAAAAGGAAAAATAAAAATTCTCCCTACAATGAAGTCTCCTTGAGGTAATTACAATGACATGTGACAAAATATGAGAATAACCACACCAGGAAAAGCGTTGAATAGTTTTCTCCAATTTCTAGTTTCATTGATTATATAGATATTAAAACAAATATGATAGAAAAAAATGCCCAATAATCTGGAACAAAACATTGCTATTTTTGCAGATTGAATGCCACATCATTGTTTTGCAGTTCTTGAAATATGACACAATTTATCTCCTTAGCTTATGAGGAAATACTGAAAGTGAAGATATCTAGTTTTGTAAAAAATGAGTGACAAGACAAACATGTAAAATATACTGCAGTAGAAGGGTCACTTAAATCAGATATGTTTGCTTGTTTAAATAGAGTTTTCTGAAAAAGTACATTGGTGCTATGTGACTAGAAATAGATTTTGTAATATATCGGAGTTAAAACTTTTCAGTTCTCTTCAAATTATTCCATTTATTCCATATTTCCCATAGGTATTTTTCTGTGAAGTTTCGAGAAGCTATGATATTGTATCATGATATTTTTGCAAACAGCTTATGCTAATGAGTGTTGAATGACTTGAATCAATGAATCGTGTTTGTTTGTTTGTTTTTTGTTTTTATTTTTTTCCACATATGTATCCAATAGTGTGGTTGAGGTAACACTGAGATAACTATTTGTCTATATACATAGATATATGCACACACACATATATATATGCATGCACCTTTCAACCTAATTTTCCTTCAAGAGAAGTAGGAGAGAGGAAACTGTAAAGAGAAAATTACAGAAATAAATATGACAGGTTAAGAAGTTGGAATGACTTTAACAAAACAATACAATGTACTTGACATTAAAAGAACAACCTTGCAAAAATTATAGTATGTATAGAATATATCTGTATGTCATTGAAATGAAAGTTTACCATGAATATATGAAATATTATTGCTATTCATTGATTTACCAACTCATAAAGCTTAAAGCCGGAAGAACTATTAGGTTGTCCAGTTTGACCAGTATATGACATGTCATTGCATTTCACTTCATAACCCTGTGCTGCAACTAGCCATTTTTCTTCCCTCTGAAGTATATTTTTCAAAATAGCTTGCTTATATATGAAGTCATTAAGACCTTCAAAGTACCTTCATATATTAACATATGCTAACATTTGCATTTCAATTGATTTTTAATTTGCCTACTTTAAACCTTTTACCATCTTATTTCATTAATTTTGGTAGAAAATTGTTTGTCCTTATAGTATTTATTGCCTTCTCTAATTATGATATATCTATCAAATTATGCACCTGCACAAGTAAGCTAAAAAGCTTCAGGACACCAACTTAAGCACTGTTATGTGATTGTCTGTACTGTTAAACTACCAGCATACTCTAGGCAGGGTTTCTTTTGAGAGCAACTAGCACCCTCTGAGGCAATATCTGAGTACAGTCTGAGAGAGAGCATGAAACAAGAATCTTTTCTAGTGCCTAGTTTGAGTGCAGCCACACTGCTGCAGAAGGGTGAAAAAGAGTGTAATTTGAATTATGCTTTGCCAAGCGGTATGGATATTAATATTCTCCTTGTTCAATAAAATACATTTCTATGGGTGTGGAACCAGTTTGAAAAAATAGTGAAAAAAGGTTAGAATTGCTTTAAAAATGTGTGAAATAAAAGTAAATTTCAATTTTATAATCAAAACAAAAGCAATATTTTTCAGTCGTATCACACTTAACATGTGCTAAGATCATGAGTGCTAATTTCTACTCCATTTGGAGTATGGCTTTCAAAGGTATATACAAAAGTAAGATAAAAGTGTTGCTGACAGAACAGCCAGACAGCAATATTTAGAATCCTGAATGATAATATTAACAGTAAAGTGTTCAGGAGAGGGAATGTTTATGACCTAAACTATGTTTAATGTTTATTAGTATAAAAAAAGAATAGATATATTCAAGATTCAAGTAGCTAGAGTAGAAAAAAAGAAGTGTCACTACATGAAACTAGTTTCTGTCAAAGAATGATGAAAGGACATATTTTTCAGTCACATAAATTCTAGCCCCAGGCACATGGCTAGATTTAAATAGGTCCCTACGCCCACTCAAAGTTGTCACAGACTTCAGGACCTACTACTGAAAAAAAAAAAAGTGCTGTATTAGAACCTCATGAAAATTCAGGAGCTTTCATCTCTCTGTGTCTCTAAAAATGCAAAAATGTGATTAAAAATAAACACACAGCACACACTGCTAATATAACAAAGTTGAACAGAATGACATAAATTGAACAGGCTTTCAATATGTGCAAAACTTGTCAAGCCAATTTCGGCACTGCAAAGCTCTATCTCTAACTATTCAGTAAGTCTTTATTAACCACACTGCGTTGTTACCTGAATATATACAGGAAAGTCAAAGCAGTTAAAACATGCACATGAAAAGGAGGTTACAGACTTTCAAAGGCTGAAGGTCATGGCACAGAGCAGTGAGGACGTGCTTGCAGATGCGCTTCCCCGATGCACCAGGCAATAGAAGTCTTGAGTTGCAGTTTGCTTCAGCGACTCCTGACTGTGGCCTCTCAGGAATGCCTGGATAATTGCCCCTGAAGAAGGCCAGAAAGGAGGAGGAAAAGCCACAACTCTTAAATTGTTAGACTTGAGTCTTTGAGGGTGGAGGAAAGGCTCTCTCTTCTGCCCTAATATAAACAAAAACAGCTCCAAGACTTCTTGGGCTCTTTAATTATTACAAGATCCTGCAATAAAGAATTATTGTACATGGGCACCGTAACAATATTTTAATAACTAAAACCCTGAGAACTCATTCACCTGTCTAGGTATTTTGGTAGGAACAAATTGAACACAATGAAGAAGCTCATCTGAATGCTCTAAAAGAAGAGTTAATCCCCATGTTGCTAAAAATTGCTCACATGAAAAATAACTTGCTTCAACATTTTTGACTAAATTACAACAAAATCCACCACCTCATTATAGTTTTTTTTCCCTTTTAAAGGACATTTTTGAGTTTAAACGTTAGACTCACATTGACCAAATATGTCAAATGTTCTCCAATATTCCTTTTAGCATATGATGTGTATATAGATATATAGTTTAAAGAACAGCCACATCACAGATTTGTCTACCTGACCTCAAGAATCGAAGTATCCAACAGATACACAACTTAATTAATAAGAAAAAGATGTGGATAATGAAGAATGCTGCATTTGGTTTTGATTGCAATATTTTACACATGTATCTTTACATTTCTGAATTATGAATTTGTTAGAAGTTTTCAAACTTAGATTTGGCCTTCAAAGGGTAATTGTATATGCTTTAATTTAAAGTCAGATATTTTCCAGGGCATTAATAAGAGTTTCACCACTTTAATGTTATGAGAGAGTGCTAAATTCAAAAGCTATAGAAGTATTGGGCAAAGTGACCTTTTCTTGTCCGTCAGTTTTAAACGTCCTTGTAAAATACTGCTCTCATATTTGTATAATTTAACCAAAAGCTACATTGGGAAATCTACTAAATTCACAACACAGGTGACATTTCCATGGGAACAGCTGACAACTTTGAAGGTTAAATGACACATAATATTCCCTTCCTTCCTTCCTCCCTTCCTCCCTTCCTCCCTTCCTTCCTTCCTTCCTTCCTTCCTTCCTTCCTTCCTTCCTTCCTTCCTTTCTCTTTCTCTCTTTCTTGTGGATTTCTAGCCTTATCAGAGTATGAATTTTATGCTCACAATGGCTAAGATAATTGGTTTACTTGCATAAGAGATCATATGAGCAGCAGCGCTGTGGAGTTTTTGGAACATCATACGCCTCATCTTTGGTCTGCAGCACTAGCTGGGAAGCAGGGTTACCGCATTAAGAACAGCTAAATAAAAGGACAATCACATAGTCAAATAGCTGTTCTACCTGCAGAGATCAAACTGCATTCATGTCTGCAATTGCTCAGATGGTAAATGGCAATTCCATGCTAAAAGGAGGTTAGGTGAGGAAACCATTATTGATCTTCAGTAACTAAGCATACTTAACACTTCTGCTGTCTGCTGACATTGAGGCTATAGACAGATCCTATTTTGTTTTCACTCCTCTGGTTATTCATTCCTTCTCATCAGTTGAAGATTGCTTTTTCCACATTTTTGGGGCTGATTTGCCTGAGTTATCCCTACTTTGCTCCAGACATAATTAACCAAATTAATGAAGCCTCTTATATAAACTAGCTTGACTATTTTGACTATTTTTTGTGTCCTAGAATATCTGCATTTACTCCTTACTTGAACAACTGAGGAGAGTTAGGAGTATGGATTCTTCCAATGAAGGGTGAGTAGCAAATGATATGGAAAGAAAGTGAAAACACTGTCAGTAAAAAGGCTTGGGTTGTTTGTTTGTTTGTTTTTGTGGAGGAATATTGCGAATGGTGTTACTACTCAAAGTGTGATGTTTTTGTGATAAAGAAAAAAATACTTGCTGGATAGCTGTCTAAAATCACAGGTTCATAAAGCCTGTGACTCATTAATAAAAATGCTTTATTTTAACACTTAGAAAAGTAATTTTAACTCATAAACTAAGTTGTGGTCTATTGGTTTATAGTACCATAGAACCAGACTGTCTTGTATATGTTCAAAAAACCTCAGTTCTGCCTTGGTATTAGCACAGAGGTCTGCTGAAATATATAGTAAGTTGTATGACCAAGAAATCTACTGTTGAGATGTTCTGATTTTTATTGTATCTGAAGTTCAGAACTATTTCTCTGCAATGTGTATTTAAGTAGGTTTACCTAGGTTTTTATTTAAAATATTTATATTTCTTTCTTTACCTCTTTGTCAGGGATTTATTTTCTGTTTGTCTTTGCTTTGTTTTATTATGTATTATCATGTATTATTAAACTAAAGGAACTTTAAACACAGGAAACCAAAATACTAAAGGTTTAGAAAGCACAAGCTTATGAAGAGAGCAGAAATGAATTTTCACAGTACAAAATGTTATATCTGCTTTCCACTGAAACCTATATTGATAGAGGTGTGGATTTTTGTTGTTGGCGGAATTCTTTCTTCATTCTTGTGTTTCAATACAAAAACACTATTTTTTTTTTCCCTACCAGTATAGGATTTTTTTTTTTAGTCTGTTCCAGTATTACTGAAGATATTATCAAGGGAAGGGAAGGGAGGGGAAGGGAAGGGGAAGGGGAAAGGGAAGGGAAGGGGAAGGGGAAGGGGGACTTGAACAATGTTTTGGTACAACAAAATCAGGCAGACTCAGCGATTGTTTGCCTCACGATAACGTTACCAAAATCACCAGGGGCTCCATTACATCTTCATTGATACTCTGTTTGGCAAAGCATTTTGTTCTAAATATTGAGCAAAACTTGATTTTCAGTCCATGTGTTTGGCCATTTAGAAGGCCTTACGAAGCTTTGTTATTCTCTTCTGTCTTTCTAAAGAAACAGAGCCAATAACATTTAACAGAGTGACGTGGGTGTGCTGAGGGCACCACGTCTTACTTTAATTTGACAACTTGGTATAAATTAGAGGCTCTCCTTAAGGTGGAATGAAACTGGAAGGAGAGGATGATTTGTTGTATTTTTTATTTCCCCGCAGAAATTATGTTACATCTTCAAAGGAAAAACAGAACAAAATATCTTCCTACTGGTTTTGTGTACTCATAGATGTTCAGGGATTTTTTTTATATAAAGTCCATATTTTGAGTTGTTCACCACAAAACAAGGAATATCAGTGGTAGAACAAATGGAAAGTAATATTTTGTTGCATCTCGATTTCTGCCTGAACAATTGTAGTCGACTATTGTTCGTATCTTCTCCCGTGTAGATATACTATACATTTCTAAACCATTGCCAGATTTGCTTGTTTTAATATTAGAAGTTAAATTAATTTTGTAATATAATTCTTTCTAATGACTTGCACTGTAAGGAGTTCAGGTGAAAGTATTCATTATAAACAGCTATAGGTATTATAATGATTTGATTCAGTAGGTTTGTATAAACCTGTCCAAGAACAATGAAGACATTTTCATTTATAGTTTTGTTAAGAGGCAATTGTATAACAGTTTAACAGCCTTGGTTGAAAAACATTCTTCTTCTGGTGAATTTGCAGAATGACCATGAAAGTATCTTTTCCTGGTATATTTATTGTTCTTAGGCTGAATACCTAAACTTTTAAAATACTTATTGGCTAAAGAAATTGTTAAATCTCTCAAGGAAATGTTAGAGAGAAAAATGGTAGATCAAGACAAAGATTTTTCTCAGCTCTGGTATCTTTATCCTAGAGTCAAGGAAACATCATTCTTTTACTTTGATGGAGCAGTGTATTTAAAATTCTACCATGAATAAGAGCATCTTCTTTAACTGGAATAAGTTGGTAATGTAAGTGTTCTGTAGTTCATTTGAGGGAGAGAATGAGATGCTCATTGAGGTTGAGGTTTCACATGCTTAAGCTTTTTCTGGGCAGGAGATTTAAGGGTTTCTGTTTGTGCTTGGAGGGAGTTCCTTCCTTCCTTCCTTCCTTCCTTCCTTCCTTCCTTCCTTCCTTCCTTCCTTCCTTCCTTCCTTCCTTCCTTC